>CM035416.1:108192706-108250206 GCA_020310875.1 Ceratopteris richardii | reverse complement strand
TTGGATCTAACTAATATAAATTCCAATTTTTGGATTCAGCAAGACTTACCAATACCCAGATTGTTGGCATCTTTGCCATAGATGAAAATGTTTCTTCATAATCTACTCCATTTGTTTGGGAAAATCCCTTTGCCACTAGTCTTGCCTTCTACCTATTTATAGAACCATTAGAGTTCTTTTTAACTTTATGTATCCAACTTGGACCAATTACCTTCATATCTAGTTTCTTGGGAACTAGGTCCCAAGAGTGGTTTTGCTGCAATGCTTCCACTTCCTGCATGGCTTCTCTCCACTCTTTCTTCTTCTTATCCTTTTCAAATGAAGAATGCTCCTCTACCATTGAATCTTTAGTGATGTACAGAGAGTGCTTTGCGACTAAGGATGTATCATATCCATACCTTATGGGCTTCTTACTTTCTCTTTGTGATCTCCTTGAAGCTTGATTGGAAGACTCGGGTAAATCCTCTAATTGCTTGTATTTGAACTTGCCTCTTGACTTCAAAGCTTTGAGATCAATCTGATCCTCATCTTTTGAGTTGATGTCCTCTAATTGGTGTTGATCATCTTGAGTTAGGGTTGGAAAATCATTTTCCAAATCATATGGTAACCTGACTTTCCTGCAATCATCTTCAAACCAAGAATTATTCTCATAAAAAACTACATCCCTACAAACTATGAAGGTCTTGTTAGTAGGATTGTAAAGTCTATATCCCTTTTGATTCTGATCATACCCAATAAATATACATTTCTAAGCCTTAGGGTCTAGCTTCCCTCTGATTTGTGATGGGATGTGTGCATATGCAATGCACCCAAGTATTTTGCAATGATCCAATGATGGTCTCTTGCCATTCCATGCTTCATATGGTCTCATACCATCCAATGACTTGGATGGAAGCGTGTTAACCAAATAGGTAGTTGTAGATACAACATTTGCCCACAAACAATTAGGTAATTTTTTCTCATGTAACATAGACCTAGCCACCTCAACAATTTACCTGCTCCTTCTCTCTGCCACTCCATTCGATTTTGGAGAATACCTAGTTGTTCCTTCCCTCTTTATGCCTATGTCCTGTGGAAATAGATCAAAATCATGTGAAAAGTACTCACCTCCTCCATCAGACCTGATTCTCTTCAAGCTCCTTCATCTTTGGTTTTCAACTAGTGCCAAATACTTCTTGAAACATGTGAATACCTCATCCTTATGCTTCATGAAATAGAGACTTGTCCACCTACTGTAATCATCAATAAAAGAGACATAGTACCTTGAACCTGAGATGGATGGAACTTTGCTAGGACCCCACACATTAGTATGTACAAGCTCCAAATAATCTCATGGATGTATTCTTTCCTATTGAATGGTTGCCTATGAGCTTTGCCAAATTGGCAAGCTCCACATTTGCATATCATGTGCTGCTTGATCACATTAGGAATGTCAAGCACACTTTGATCCCTGCAAAATTGCTTTAGAGTTCTCTCTCCTATGTGCTTAGCCTCTTGTGCCATATTTCCAACTCAGATCGGGTTTGGTCTCTATAATTGAATAGTGCTATTTTCCTTGCCTCTTCAATTTCAAAGGTAAACAATCTACCTGAGTACTCACCTTTAGCAATTCCTTTGAATCCTTTTTGGGGGTCTTCCACATATGCTTAATGCTTAGTGACCCTGACCTATAGACCTTTCTCTACAATCTGTCCAACACTTATTAGGTTTTTGGTTATAGTAAGCACATACAAAACTTTGTGCAAAAGGTTCATATTACCATCATATGTCTTGACATTTCTAACTTGCTTGACTGAATGTTCAGTGTTATCACCTGTTTGTACCTCATGCTTTGCCTTTGGTTCTTCAATATCAGACAATAGTGCTACATTCCCCACCACATGATTGGAACAACCTGAGTCAATGTAGAAAATATGTTCATCATCTTTACCTTGCTTGGATGTCATGTTCATGATGAGCAGAGAGTCTTCTTGATCTTCAGTATAATTGTTGAAGTCCCTTCTTCCTCTAAAGCCTCCTTGATAGTTGCTGTTGTTGTAGCCTTGATTAAAGTTATGATTGTAGTTGCCTCCACCATTGTTGTACCTACCTCTAGCTTGTCCATAGCTTCCTCTATGGAAGCCTCTTCCCCTTTGGTTCCTTGTACTTTTGTAGCATTCATCTATAGTGTGGTTCTTGAGACCACATATGTTGCATGGTGAATTGTTGTAGGGTCTCCCCCTACCTTGCTTACCTCCTCTGCGCCTACCTCTAGCACCTCTTCCTCTTCCTGCATAATTAGCTTGAGAGGTACTAGCCTCTTCATCATGTTTCTTACTTTTACCTTTATCCTTAGCTTTATTTTTATCTGTATAAAGGGTAGAAGATTGGTTACCTCTTGATTTATCACCATTTCTATTGAGCTTTGTCTCATGGGTGAAGATTTGTCCCATCAAGGTATTTAGATCAGGTATTTGCATATCCATGTAGAGATCCATGGCTATGGTGAAGGACTCCCACTTGTCATCAGCCTTAGTTCCATTGATGATCTACCTCCCAATGTGCTCTTCCTCTATCTCTTCTCCAATGCTTGCAAGCAAGTTTGCAAACTCTTTTATTTTGGTTACATAGTCAGCCACTCCTTGCTTTGATTGATTCTTGAGGGTTGTGAATTCCATCCATAACTGATTCTTCCTAGCTCTTGTGTTGGAGGAGAAGTATGATGAAAGCACTTCCCAAGTCCCTTGGGAGGTTTTAAAATTTCTAACATGTGGTAACAAGGAATTAGAGATTCAGTTTATTAGATATGACCTTGCAAGAGCATCCTTTGCACACCATGTGGTTAGACTCTCTTGCTTTTCCCTTGTTGGTTGGTTCTTGCTCCTGAAGATTGGCATGTCTTCATGTCCTGAGATATATCCATATGAAGATATGCTTGCATCCTTAGGGACCATGTTGAGCAGTTGTTCCTATCCAATTTGTCAATGAAGGATGGAAAGCCATCTCCCATTTTGATTTTTCTTGCTTTGATATGAGTATTGGCGGAGATAGTGGATAATCACAAGAGATGCGTTGGTGTAGCTAAAACCTGCTTCACACCTGCTATAAGTGATGGTTGAAGAGTGTTGTGGGCCTCTTTAGCTAGTTAATAAGCATAAATGATCACATACTTTGCTTGGAAGATGATGCACAAATGATAGGATCAAAACAGATAGGTAGGCATATGATCCAATGTACAAAACTTGCTATTTTTGTTGAGACACCTACTCAGAGTTTTGCAAAATTCTTTGAGTACAACAACAATTAATAAAATTCCTTTTAGGGAATTTCAATTAGCGTACCAAGCTACCAATCATGAGTGGAATCATATAAAATGATAAACTATGTGCAGAGAAATATGTTTAGAATTTTAAGCATCCATCCCAACTTTTACAATTCTTGATAGTGAGAGACTAGTGAGGAATGTTTGATTAATATCTGAGGATCGTGTGAAAGATTATCAATGAAACTTTGTAAGACTAAAGTAGAGAGTATGCGGAAGATTTACTACTTTAAATCACACAAAATGATGCACTATACGGTGAGAACCATCTCCAAAAAATTCACTATTCTCATGGAGTGTGATAGAGCTCTGATATGAGAGTAGGAAGTAATGAACTTGTATGTATTAAATCATGTAAAAGTACAATGTCATTGGCAATAAGTCATTGCTCAATGAGTCTGGAGAGAGTGAGCTCCTCTTCTCAATGAGAATGCATGAATAGGATCTCTGAACCTGGGGATGCACACGGGCTTTTCATGTCCTCTTTTATCGCTTTTTGTTGGAGCCAAGGATTTGAATTCAAATTCAAATCTTTACCAATAAAGTGCATCCTAAAGTATAGGATTGATTCTATCTTGCCGCACCTACCAAAAATCATGAGATTATATGCTTCCTAACTACTCGTGGGTCTATTACACTTTTACAATGAGTAATTATAACTCAAAGTTACAAGAGGTTGTACATAAAAATCCTTCAAAATGATATGCTTATACATCAAGCTTATGTGAAGTGATCAAGTGTAGAGGCTTGGACTTAATTGCACCAACAAAAAAGCGCGCATCAGTGGAAATGGCAATACTGCAATGTACACCCTTCAGAGGCAAGCCTTACGAGCAAAAGGTATTTCTCAAAGTATATTTCCATGCCTATATAAAATGTCTATAAAAAAAACTTCTAATGAGGATGTGACTTATACTATTGGATAATATTTATTCATAGAAGAAACTCTGCCTACCTCTCTTTATCATCCAAATATTCCTAAGAAGCAATCAAATATCCTATCTACACAAGGATATACTTACACTAAATTCAACAATATATTTATGGATCTTTAGAAGCATCAAGAAGCAATGGTTCACTTTTATAGTTCAACAATCAAAGGTACCCCTACTACATTTTATTTGGTGTCGAGGTTTTATTGCATTCAAGTGTCATATTAAGGTAGTGTTTCCTCTTTTGTGCAGACTATAATGATAAGTTAAACTTCATACTAAAGCTTGATGAGTGCCAAATCATAAAGGTTCGGAGATTGGAAAGGTTGAGTGTAATGCTACTGCATGAAGTTATGGACCATGCAATGAGTGGTGAAACTCTAGGATCCGCTTCCCATTTTACTTACAGTGTGCAATTAGAGAGAGATATTTGGTGATTAGGTGCTATAGAAGTTCCCAAAGAAACAAACAATGTTATTTCATGCATTTTTAATAGGATTCCATGGATTATAGAAGTAATATCTTCTCCAATACATAGGCAAAATCTTTCTATAGATGATATATAGAAAGGAATTTGGGTGGAGACCTTAAGAGTATAAACTGCATGTTAGGTTATAAACAAGGAGCATCTTCTCTCTATCCTTGCCCATATTGTACACAAGGTTACAATGGATCTAAGAGAAAGTCTAAACCTGCAACAACATTGATGAGATTTGATGACTCTGAAGAAATTGATATCACAGACTCATGGAATTCTAGGGAATGGGAGATATCACTTTTGAGGTGTCCAATGTTACAAAGAACTGACTCATGATAAAGTAAGCAATGATTGGAACCCTATTATTCCATTTCCATTAGTCAATGTTCACTTTTGTACTTTGCATGCATTCATGAGGATCTTTGATACGATTTTGAAGCTCCATGTTAATATGCATTTTCAATGAAACCACTAAAGTGGTCTATAATAGAAATCCAAAAAATAGAAGATCTTTTGAATTCTATTGGTTGTCATGGTGCCCATGTATCTTCAGTTGTTAAGAAGTATGGTGAGTCTCAAGAGATTTTACAAGTTTCAATGACTGGGAAGAAGGCAAGATGCTTCTTTAAAAGAGATGTGAATAGTCAAGATGATGGGAAATGGGAGCGTTGGAAGGACCTTTGTTCGATTACAACAAACAATGATAGTCACATTGATCTCATTAATAAGCGAAAGAAGGTTTGGTCATATTTAGATCAATTGTTACATTTGATGGGTTTGGTTTCCATTAATGCTTCACAATGAGAATTATTCCAAGTGAAACTGAAGGATTTTACACAATCATTCATCTTATCCTGGGGAGAAAGCAACATAACACATTACATAGTAAGTTTTGCTTACATTTTTCTATTTGGTCTTAAATACCATGTGTATATCTTATTGATCTGTCCATAGCATATTATTTTTGCACATGGATCATATTTTATGAATCAATATGGGTCATTCAACATTTTTAGTACACAAGGAATGGAGAAGTCACATTACAGGGCTAGAGGTGTTTACTTTAAAACCACTCCTCATGGGGGTGGTCTACTATAATCAAACTATCTGGAAGAAATGTTCAACTAGTTTTTTCATATGACATTCACTAGAAAATTTGTTATGGAAGGAGCATGTGAGTCATGAATAGAAAAGATTTGAAGAAAGATACAACATGATATTGCAAGAGAGAAGTGGATGTCATCATCAGGACCGCTACATCATGCCCAATGGCATGCACAAAGAGTCCGCAAAGATTCTTCTTGGAAAATACTTTCCCAACTCTTAAAATGCATTATTTCTTATCAAAACTTTTTTCAACGTTTTTATAACTCCTTTCTCTTCAAATAAAGTTTCAATGTTTCTTTATATTCTTCTAATGTTTTAAAACTAATTTTTATCCACTTAAATATGAACAGGAGAAATGTTAAGTGAAAGGCTATAAATAAAGGTGTCCTTCTTCATTTACCACTTGACATCCTAAGAGAATGGCATGCACAAAGCAGACTTCTAGAAAGGATCTTGTCATCTACCCTAGCCATGTCCAAGGTACCCAATGCCCACCATGGATGACACCCCACAAGAAGTGTCGAACCACAAGCCCACTCCTCTAGACAAACTTGGGTGCAAGGACACACTCTGGCAGCATTCCATCACGAGAGAATGAAGCTTCACAACAAGAGAGAGATGTAACACAAGAAATGCAATCTTCCCCTTCTATATCTGATGGCGAACCCACACAAGGTTCATCATTCAAGGCAAGGTAAAAAAAAACAAGGATGGAAACAACATCAAATTTAGAGAGTTCCTCAGATGAAGAAAGTGTTAACAAGCCATCATGGGCCCATGATCATATCCCGGTGAACCATTGAGTAAAACAAGGAGGCAAGACACTCCTTGCAAGACAAGGACAAAGACCAACCGATGAAGAAAGAGAGCAAAGTCTAGTAGAGCAAGTAAATGATGAGGCAAGACCATCTAGGCATGCTCGAAGAAGAAAGAAGAACTATCAACTGTTGAAGAACTGTGGAATTGAAATCCAACTTCCTATGTGTGAGACCAAAAAAGATGTATGGATTAGAAGGGATAACTCATAGTCCTTTGTGTCCAAGCATTCACTTGAGTTGTTGAAGGCCACAGAGTTTCACATTAGGTTCACCATTGTAGGCACGAAAGGATTCGTTTGGTGGATATCTCAACCACTGATTATATGATATACATGGGGTGCTTACAAAGAGATCAAGGTTCATAGGAAAGAGACTCAAAGGAGATAGAAAATCAAGAAGACATTAGCTCATAAGTGTAAACAACCTTATTGTCTTGTGAAGAACCATTCATCATTAATCAAGTGCATTATGGAGAGTCTACTGAATCATTGCTACTCATATTTGTTCAAGGAAATTATTTGTGATAGGAATTCAAGTGAATATTGGAACAATATTTCTCATTCCATTTCCATTTAACTTGGAAGTATACAGAAATTGAATTCAGACTTTAGTGAAATCAAATGCTAAGAGAGCATGATGACACAACAATAACCTTTTTGAGTTCAATTTGCTTCAAAATTAGTTTCTACCTTTAACCAAGAATGGAACCGCCCTACTTAATGAGGTACGCGTTCCTTAACAAAACACGTTCTTTTAGAGGTTTTAAGACATAATTTGAATAGGCAAAAGTTTACATATGGAGTCATCCGACAAACACTTTGCTTAAGCATTGTGTTAAGAAAAAAAGTCAATATTTACATTGTAACAAATAAAGCAAAAGATCAAAACTTTATCTATAAGTATCACGCGTATGTATCAACTACACTTGTTAAGTAATTCCCATGATTTCTGACTCATAACTTGTAATGCAGCCAAGATTATGACACAGAGTTCGATGCAAATCTTGTTCAATAGATTTTGGCCCTAAGAGTTCATAGCACTTGGTATAAAAGTGAGATAATCGATTTGAACCTTTAATAGGTCTCGATATCGTACCTCAGGAAATCTACAAATAAAGTTTCCATATGTATAGTGCTCTTCACATGGTTAATACATTGTTGTTAATATACTGCATTCAATTCAAACCGCTACTTGTGATTTCGATATCAATAAACAAACTTTGTTGGCTTCATTAAAGTTTTGCTAACGTTGTTTTCTATTGGCAATGCTCACAATTAGTGTCCACACTTCAAATAATTGTTGGTTAGATCTTCGCTTATCATCTGAGACTTGGCACATGAAGATACTACTACTATACTCGAACAGTCTACAAACTTCATAAGTATCTCCACCTCTATTGTAGTACCTCTCAACTCAAATATGTTCTCTGTTCAAATATGTTCTATACTCAAATATGTGACAAACGCTCGAAATCATATTCAGCTCTCCGAAAGTCATTACTCAATGGCAATCTGCCTAAAAATTCTCCACACTAGCATCACAATATCTCCGTTGAGCATCTCCTTTGATAAAAAATCGAGTGTTCCTTATTGTTAATCTGTTGATTGTGTCCTTCAATGTTCTTCAACAGAACCATATTTTTTGCTAAGTCTTTGCATGATAATCTTCGAAGAAACTAGTGGCCTACCACTACAATCTACCACATCGATTCTACAACGATCCTCTCTAAGAAGAATATATCCTTCCCATTGTCGTAAGTGCATGTGGAAAAACAATGTCCCTTTGCTACGTGGTTAGTTCACCTTCTCTATCTAATGAGCCAAGAGAAAATGAACTGTTAAGAGTCCTTCCCTCATCCCGTTGTTGTCAAGATTTTCTCTCCTTTCTCACTATGAAGGCCTACAGAAAACACATTCAATGAAGGTAGCCTGAATTCCTTGAAAATTCCAAGATGCATCAAGGTTGTCAAAGGGAGTTCATGTGCAAACTTTGGAAGAAATGAAGCAAATCCAGGGTAGCCATCAAAGCTGGTCAAATTTTGGAAATTAGGGTAAAATTTTCAATGTTGCCAAATGACAAGAAAAATCATATACTTGTAAAGCCTGTCAAAGGTAGTCTATAGCTTGAATTTCACATGTAAATGGATTTTCTAGCACATTGATATGGTATGTGCATTTTGTAAAATGTAATTTTTCCACTTAGACCCTACAAAATCTTGTATAGGAATTTATGTTAGCCATATGGTCTAGCATGTACAAAGATCATATGTAGCTACACATTCATACAAATTTTCAAGGCTATCAAAGCTTCCTAGACACCTTAATGTCACAATGCAAACTTCCAAATGTAGTCAAACTTGTATAAGGGAGATTCAGATGGTGTTTTTTCTGCATCTTCCTAAAGGAAACCTTTCAAAATATAGCCCTACAAATTTTCATCTTCATCATAGGATATCTGGAGGGTCAAAGAGCACAAAATCTAGTTTTCAAGGTCACTGCAATTTCCTTGAATAAGCAAATTGAAGGCTCGAAGGACTTCCACATAGGAAATAATGATTGAACCATGTTGTAAGACATTCAAGGGTGGACATGCACTAAAGCTTAAAGCAAGGAGGATCCACAAGTTTTTTCATCACATAAGCTTTTTTGGATGGTCAAAGATCAATAATGCAAAGTTCTTCCAAAAATAGCAGCTTATCTTATCCAAGTTGATGTCAATACTGATTCGACAGTCAGATCTTGCTTAGATCCAATGGTGGAGAATGAATGCACCTAATTTTCACCCATTTTTCCTAGAAATCTTATGAAGAACCAATCCTAGCCATCCATTTGATAAACCCAATGGTTGTAATCAGAACCAGTTGATCTTAGGGTTGAGAATTGATTTCTCTAGATCCAAGGGCCCTAATTCATTTGAAAAACTATAAAAAAAATTCCCCTCGAAACTCATAGAGCATCAGTTAGGCATCCATAGGACCCTTGCTAGCACATGGTTTCCTTAAGACGATCACCCTCAATTGAGCGTGTGAGGATCCAAGGTGGGCTAGAGAGAGCATAGTTCCTAGAATCAATTTTCAGTCAAACTTCCAATCTAGAATAGGGATATACATTACAATCCTAGGAAGATAGAGGGTCAATGAAGTGGAACCTATCCTCTTACGTGTGACATTCAGTTGAATTGTCATGGTGGGAGGGTGGTGCAGACTGCCTTTAACCAGTAGAATGCTTAGCTTGACATATCAAAACACTCATGTACATGTATTTTGTTACAATATCTTTAAATTCATGTCTCTTGACTCTTGTCTCTTAGTCTCTCATGTGTTTTTACATGTCTCCTTCTATCTCTTTCTATGTGTGAGAAGGCTCCACAGTCTTGCATTGAACCACTGAGGATGATCCATTGAGATTGAGAGAATAAGTTTATATTTATTCATAAATCATGACCCACATGTACGCATAGAATCCACAAACACCCTTGCATATATTTTAATTTTTAAAGTGTATAAGAAGCTCAACTCTTGAACCATTCTTCCTTTCGAAAGCCATTCATGTGTATGGCTTTTTTTTCTCATCATGCATACATACCATCCAAACGAACCCATGCATATGAATTAAGCTATGAAAGTGTATAAGAAGCTCCATTTTTTTTATCATTATTCCTTTCCAAATCTATTCATGTGAATGGTTTTCTTTTGTCCTCATCATTCATGTTCATGTGTTTATCGTGCATTCATATGTTCCCCCTTCTCATAATCAAATCATGACATCTCTCCTCTCCATACCCAACTTCAGCTTCACCTTTAGATTTTGATCACAAAAACCTTCCAACACTCACTAGCTTCATACACTCTACATGTGTCATGACCTGACCCGATCCACCCAGTTTGCAATCACCTCCACATTTGAACCGGACATGAAACGCTTCGTGGCATTTGCTTCTCATCTTGTTGGGAGGTTGTGATCCATATCCTTTGTTGCATAATTTTCATCATCATCATCATTCTTGAGTGTTGCACTAGATTTCTCACAATATCATGCACATCTCATCATGAAGTAAATGCATTTGTGAGAGATCTACAGCATTGTCGATCACTTGCATATTCACTTAAGATGGAGGAACTATTCAAATCCCTTATTGTTGAGAAACAAGGCCAAATAATAGTCTCTTCTATGTTGAGAGAGAAGGGGAAATTCAATGGCATCATTATTAAAAGCTACTTAGATCTGTTTAAAGATCAAACTATGATTTTTGGTCTTCCCCAAGATCTTTTGATAACATTCTTTGAATGAATTGTTGATAGCTCTATCATAAACAATGTCATTTAATATGATCGTCTTTCTTGGAGTGATTTTAGAAAGAAGATGCTCAAAGAATTCTATCTTGATGATTATAGCCAACATAATCAGGATGGATTCTTATGATGGGCCAATTCACATAGCCTTGTAGCTCCATTAATCACTTACAAAATGAGTATATTAGACACTATGAACAACTTCCTAATGAGTATAAGATAACTTTGGAACCTGATCTTGTGATGAATTTTCCTAAGCTTCTTCATACTCAAACTCATAGGGAAGTTGAACGGCAATTAGAAGAGCCGAAGAAGTGTTGTGGTCATGTTGACAATTGACGAAAAGTGCATAAACTAGTAGAGGTTGTAGCCCGTAGACATCAATAACAATTCATGCTATTTGCAAACTAGCCTTCCTCAAGCTGGCCTTCCGCAAGCTAAGGAGAAAATTAGAGAATAATCCCATGCTATGCTTTTTGACTCTACTCCTATTCCTTAAATGATGGAGCCTAGTCACAGTTTTTAAGTAGAGCCAAATAAAGGTGTAGTTGAAGAATCTCAAGTGGAAATTCTCACCAAGAAAATGGAAAGTCTTATTGCTACAAAATCCAATTGGGCCAAGACTATAGATGCTTTAGAATCTAATTACATCAAAACTTTCCAAAATGAAATGGACCCAATGACTTTTCAAGAGCCTAATCAACATGTTATAGCTCCCAATCAAAATCCACAAGTAGCTCCTACTCAATCATATCAAGTTCATCCGATGCAAAATCCTCATCCTCATGTGCAAAATCCTCAAATGTATCCTTAGGCTTCTCAAACCCGTTTCAAAATCCTCAAAATCAAAATTTTCAAAATCATCAATCTTATACTATGGAAGCTCCTCTTGCACCTCAAGTACCACATGCTCCTCCCCAAGCTCCTCAAATACATCAATTGCATTATGAAAAATCCTCAAATGTATCCTTAGGCTTCTCAAACCCGTTTCAAAATCCTCAAAATCAAAATTTTCAAAATCATCAATCTTATACTATGGAAGCTCCTCTTGCACCTCAAGTACCACATGCTCCTCCCCAAGCTCCTCAAATACATCAATTATCTTTTTCATGCAATACCTTACCGACAAAATCCTCAATTTCGAAATTTCCCACCACAAGTTAATCAAAATCCTCAAAATCTAAATGGTTTTGTATGTGGTCCTTGTAGGTATCCTTGGTGTGATTTGTTAGAGCCCTTTTTGAGAGATTGTGAACTATTGAAGGCCACTAAGGAGCAACGACAGTAATAGACATAGAAAAGAAAATCTATGACTATCGATCTAGGCTACCTTTGCACAGAAATTAAGGTAAGGGAGGAATGAAAAAGCACTATGAAAATATAACCATAACAGATGAAGCAATTAGAGGGGTGAAACTAGAAGCTCTTGATCAACAAGAAGTAGAATCAAGTAAACCCACAACAGAAGATGACTTTTTCATAGAGGCTTTAGTAAGAGCATGAGATGAGATTAGAAGAATAACGGCTTGGAAGTCACCGATAGAAGATCAATCTCTTATTTCTCATGTATCCAATGTAGAGGAAAAACAAAAAAGAGATAAAATTGAGCTTAGTGAAAGATGAGTGACTCAAAAACAAACCTCAGAGGGAATAGAAACCATTTTGGAGCAAGGGGAAACATCACAACCCAAAAGATTAGAAACAAGAATCACAACCCAATCAACAAAAACAAGAGTATAAACAAAAAGGTAAGAAGACAAAGCAAAGAAAAATTGAAGCAAAGCCTTTAGAGAAACAAGTACAATAAAAAAAAACAAACTCAAGACCAAACATAAGAATGTAAACAAAAGCAAGATCATGAGCAAATACAAAAGAAACCAAAGAGAAAACCTAAATCCATCTTGATTTTAGAAATTGAGAGAAAAATAGATCCTATGGAGATTTTAGATGACATTGTGCTTAAGAGTCAAGTGACTATGTCCTTAGAAGATGTTTTCTCTATTGCAAAGCCTATTTTTAAAGGGAACTTTATTGACCTAATAAAAAGGAAGAGGTTTCCACTTAATCTAAATACTCAGATGCAAGATTCTCTAGATCAAGATCAAGCTATGAATGAAGCCTTAAACTTTGATGAATCCGATGAAGAGGACTTTGATGATGATGAAGTAAATGTTAATAAACATTTCATAAGGACCTATTCAACTTGACCATGAAAATCATGAAAACAATTTTGAAATTAATTTTAAAAGATAATTTTAGTCTAGAGGTACGTCAAAGATGCGTGTTAAAATAGGCAATGATAATAACGCCATCATTGTAAATGAATTAATAGATTCTGGCTCCGAAATCAATGTGATTTCGAGAGAAGTCTATGATAAATGTTGATGGCCTATGGATAAAGATTATGGATGGCATATGAGAATTGCAAATAATGGTGTAGTTACCTTGTAGGGAGCTTGTGGTAGTGTGCCCATATCTATAGGACGAATCATAGAAGAATTTCATTTCTTTCTTCAAGGTAGTTTCTCTTATGAAGTTCTCTTAGGTCAGCCCTTTATTTGTGAGAGTCATATGGAAACTAAAGCCATGAATGATGGGTTTACCTATGCTAGAATTAAGTCTAAGGATGGAATGCAATCACTTCCAGTCATGACGGTATGAGTGAATCATCCTAGGAATCCATTGTGAATTAGAAAGAAACCTATTATTACTCAAAGTCATGGGCATGCTTGTAGTGATTCTTGTTAGAGTTAGACATCTGTGGAAGTACGTGAGCAACACAAGGAAGAAGAAGAAGAAGAAGCTTGGAGCAGAACACACAATACTGAATATAATACCACTAGAATATACAAAGATAAGTAACCCATTAGGGCTATTGGGATATATACAAGCCGGGCGAAAAAACCTCCTAAAGAGAGAAAAAAGTGTCCATTGGTCCTAGTGTGTTCACACACATCACTACCCTAATATATCAACACATCCCCCCTAGGAATGATGTGGTGAACAAGGAGCTAGCACTCATGTATAAGGAAGTGCCAAGCTATGGGGAATCAATCCAAAAAAGAAGGTAAACCCAAAGCTTTGCAGAAAGCTTCAAACTTCTCCCTAGGCAAAGCCTTCGTGAAAAGGTCTATAATGTTCTGCTACATGGGCACATATGCCGAGCTGATCTCTCCAACAAAGAGCCTCTCCCTGACATAATGATAATGCACCTCAATATGCTTAGTGGGATCATGGAACAGAGGATTCCTCACAACTACCAATGTGCTCTAACCGTTAATGAAGATGGTGGTGGCAGAAGAGTGACCAATACCTAAATCAGCCATAAGGTGTCTGAGCCACAAACACTCAACAGTCGCTGTGAAAGATGCCTTATACTAAGCCTCACAACTCGAAGTGGCCAGAGTAGGCTGCTTCTTGCTTAGCCAAGATATGAATGAGCTACCAAGCATGAAGCAAAAACCACTAGTTGACACACGAATGTCATAGCAACCAACCTAGTCAGAGTCTAAAAAAGCATGCAAATTTGGCAGCAGTGATCCCCCCTTGGGATAAAACAAACCATGTAGACGGGTACCACTCAAGTAGGGAAAGATGGCCTTTACCACATGCCAATGCTTGACACCTAGGCAATGCATATATATAAACGTGCTCATCTATGAGACAACAAACTGAATATCTAGCCGAGTAATGCATAAGTAAATCAAGCATCCAATAGCCTAGTAATAGAGAACAACATCAAATGCATCTCCAGCATCATGAAGGCTCTATCATAAAACGATCTCCAGAGGAGTGGCAATAGGCTTACATTCTTCAAGGCCAAAAAATTGCAATAATATGTCAATATATTTTGTTTGACACAAATCTATTTTGCCATCAACTTGTATAAAGAGAATGCCCAAATAATGATGCAAATGCCCCAAATCAAACATCTCAAATGAGGCATGAAAATAAGCCTTGAAATCAGCAATAGCTTCTCATGAGGACAAGTGAGCAGCATGTCATGAACATAGAAAACAATGACAAGAAGCACATCATTAGCACGCTCAATATATAAGGTGCTTTCAGTTGGGCTATTCACAAAACTATGTGTAGTTAGATAGGCATGTATCTTTTCATACCAAGCATGTGGTACTTGTTTTAAACCATATAATTCCTTCTTTAACCTGCACACGTGGTTTTCATGCCCTTGCTCCACAAAGCCATGGGGCTGAAAAACATACACTTCTTCATGCAAATCACCATTCAAAAATGATGTTTTAATGTGTAACTGATGTAAACTCCAAACATGATGAGCTGTAAGTGGACATATGCTACCAAAAGTATTCATTTGACAAGTAGGAGCAAAGGTTTCATCAAAATCAATGCCTCTTTCTTGTAGATAACCCTTTGCAACAAGCCCAATCTTATACCTGATAGTTGTTCCATCAGGTTTATGCTTCAACTTGTATACCCAATTAGTGCCAATGGCCTTCTTGCCAGGAGGCAAGTCACATAAAGAATAGGTACCATTTTTCATGATAGCATAATGTTCAGATTGCATTGTAGCCATTTGATGTTTAGAATTTTATGCTTTATTAAACAAAATAGGCTCGGTCTCATCACAGAGACTAGAGGTAGCCATTGCATAGCAATATGATGCAAAAGAGGAACTATGCAATGCCTGAATGAGTATGGTATGACAGAGGTGCATCTAATTTGCTATCATGCAAAGTCTGCACTAGCCATTTTGGCGTAGTTTTTGCCTCCTCAATATCAGCTCTCTCATCAATAAGTGCATTATGTAAATCTGCATCAGAAACAGAATGATGTACATCATCACATGAAACCTGTAAAGGCTAATAAGTTGCCTCATTAGGACCAACACTAGACTGCCCACTTGTAAAAAGAGGCAGCAAAGTATCATACATGTCTTTGGGGCTAATAGATGTCTCTTTCGTACATGAAAGTAAAGGCTGAAAAGCATCTTCCACAAAAACTACATCATGTCTGACCAAAATGTGTTTAGTCTCTGGATGATATAGATGATAGACTTTGCTCTCAGAACTGTACCCAACAAAAATACATTTTACTCCTTTATCATCCAATTTCTTGCAATGTTCTTCAGGCACTAATGCATATGCCAGACAACCAAAAACACGCAGATGAGCAACAGATGGATCTCAACCATGCCAATCATCATATGGAGTGATAGACTACACTACTTCAGTGGGACACCTCTTAAGTACATATGCTGCACAGATGATAGCATCAAGCTAGAAAGTATGTGGTAAAGCGTGACTCTTGACAATACACCTCACCATCTCCATGAGTGACTTGTTCTTCTGTTCAAAAACTCCATTGTGTTGAGGTGTATAGGGTAGTCTGCATTGATGTTTTATCCCATGTTCAACTAGAAATGCATTAAAGTAAGAAGACATACATTCCCCCCCTCGATCAGAATGGAGGTTGCCTATTTTACATGCTAACATATTTTCAGCCAAAACCAAAACCTGTTTGAAGCAAATGAACACTTTAGAATTTGCTTTCAATGGATATACCCATGCATGCTTGGGAAAATCCGCAATGAAAGTCACAAAGTGAAGATAATTTCCAAAAGAGGGTGTCTGCATAGGACCACAGACATCACTATGAACAAGTGTAATTTCTGAGTAGCTCTAATTGAACCATCTTTTGGAAATGAGGAACATTGCATTTTGCCCAAAATATAGCCTTCATAGACATGTTTTCTAGGTGCCTCAAGTTTGGGCAAAGAGGATACCACTTGATATTTTTGCAGGCATAGCAAACTAGCAAAATTCAAATGACCAAAGTGTGTATGCCAAAGCTTTGCATTTGACATAGCTTGAGAATCATGTACTACACATGTTGAATCATTCATAGATTTTTCATAGTCTATGAACTAATACAGCCCACGACATAAATTGCCAGAAGCAATAATCATGTCCCCATTTGAGAGATCATGAACTATACATCTATCATCAAAAAATTTCACAACCAAGCCAATCTTCACTAATCTAGAAACTAATAACATATTTCTTTTTATCCCTAGCACAAATAAAGCATTGGAAAAAGTGGAAGAACTAACATCAATAGTAGTTAGAATGATCTTACCAATTCCCATGATAGGATGAGAGGAGTTGTTGATGCAAGTGAAGTGAAGAAACTGTGGTGTTAGGTAATATGTTTGGTTGCCCCACTATGAAAGTGCCAAACATCTCAGTCTACTATGGACATACAATGTTCAAGAGAAGATGGGTCAAAACTACAAATAGTAGTATATGCCCATTCTTCAAATTGCACAAGATTAGCAGACTTTGTTTTGGGTTTAGAGGCTTTTGCAACAACCATTCCAGCCTCTTTTTTCTTTGCCTCTTTTGCAGCCAGTTTTGGATAGTTCTTTATGACACTATAATTTCCTTTACACTACTTACAAAAGAATTTCTACTTTTTTGATTCCTTCCTTCGTCGAATGTGTAGCACTTGCTCATTTCTCCTTACTAGTAGATGAGCTCCATTTACCTTTGCCCTTCTGAATAGCCAAGAAAGCTTTATCTGGAACATGCATAATGGTCTTGTTCTACCTAGATTGATCTTCTTGCAACAGGACAAAGACTAACTCCTCAAATGAAAAGGCATTTGGATTGCCTTTCATCACCAAATGAAGAGTACAAGCAAACCTTTGATATGAATCAAGAAGACGATTTAGAATGGTTTGCACAAGTGAGCTATGTGGTATAACTTCATGAGTAGAAATCAATTGTTCCTTCAAGTCTTTGATCTTTGTTTGAAAACTATCCATAGAGTCACCTTCATTCATATGCTCACTCTCCAAGTATTTTTGGAGGTAAGCAATATGAGCCTCATTCCTAGCCTGGTACAATGTGAAAAGTGTATCCCAAGCATCCTTAGCTATTCTACAAGAGCAAATGTAAGGAATAGTGGCACGTTTGACAGACAAGGCTTTTAATGCGTGTGCGTGAGCATCTTTGCCATCCCAAAAAATTGCTCTACAGTAGGTGTAGTAGAAACTGCAACATGAATAGGAATTTGAAGAATATCAACATCTTCAATGCCATATGCATGAGCTTCAATACTTGTATTTGTAGATGTTATAGAACGTTTTTCAACACCCTGCACAATGTTCCACAATCCTTTTGCAACCAATACATGTCACATCATATAAGCCCACAATGGGTAATTGGTACTGTCCAACTTATCCTCAACAATCAACATATGAAATACATCACTGCTTTCAGTCGTGGCCACTGATTAAAATACCCTATTGCAAAAAAATGACTATATTTGAAAATGTTGAACAAAACTACCTTAACGCGTTCTGCTAGACCTATAGCAAACTTGGAGATGCTTATACTAGCGAACGAAAACCTATATTTGTCTTTGGCACAAAAAGAAAAAATAGCCTACACAAGCGCTATGATAGTGTTTTCAAAGGCCAAAACAAAGTTGTTTTGATCTCCTAATCACCTTGAGTATTCTCACCAAATTTCCTACGATTTTGGGACTTTAACAAGAGGGTGTCGAATGCATCTGATTGAAGAGCTCTCCAACGTTCTCAATTGTGCGGCGCTTACGAGCTAAAATAATTGCTTGTAGAATTATTGTTTTGTCTAGTCTCTATCTTATTGTCTCTCTCTCTCTGTCTGTTTCTCTCTTTCTACCTCTTTCTCTCTTTGAATTATCTCTCTCTCTCTCCTTTATTGCAGGTTATTCAAGAAGCTCAGCAAGCAAAAAATATGGCTAACTATTGTAAGTACAATTTCCATTCTTTGACTATCATTTGAATTGTGTTATTTTTATTATTTAGCATACCCACACTTATTGATATGCATATATATGCTTATACATGATGAAGATGCACGTTCACACATATACACATATACACATGCACATACACACCCATATATACACACATATATGTGTGCACACATATATACACACACATACATGTACACATACACATGCATATGCACAAACATTTCTACAACCACATAAAAAGACTTTCATGCATGCATTATTGCATATTTACATACACATACACACATTAACGCATACTTAAATACATGTATATGCACATCCACATGCATGCACATTCACATGCATGCACATTCACATGCATGCATATACACATGGATGCAAACAGAAATGCATCCACATGCACATGCATGTTTCATACATATACACATGCATATACATACACTTGTATGTGTTTAAACACATACACATACATATGCACATACAAACATATACATACACATATATACACATATATATGCACATACATACACAAACATATGCACATACACACACATGCACATACATACATATGCACATATACACATATACACATAAACTTACACATATACATGCACATACATATACACACACATACACATGCACATGCACATAAACATATATACACATATACACTTACACATGCACATGCACATGCACATACATACATATACACACACATATGCATGCACATGCACATACACATACATATGCATATACACTTACACATGCACATGCACATACATGCATATGCACATATACATATGTACATACATACATATACACACATATTACACACATATACATGCACACACATACGCACATACACACACATACACATGCATATACATACATATACACACATACACATGCACATACATACATATACACACATATACATGCACATACACACATATACACATACACTTACATATATACATGCACATACATACATATACACACATGCACATGCACATACATATACATACGCACATACACTTACACATGTAAATGCAGATACATGCATATACACATATGCATATGCACATACATACATGCACATATATACATAGATACATACATATACATGCATATAGACACACTTACACATATAGATATATACCTACATGTGCATATATACATTTTATATACACACAAGCATACATAAATATGAATGAATTATATAATTTAAGTAATAAAACACATGCTTAATATAAACAATAATAAAAATCAATACGACAAGAATTTTCATTACCTAATACCATACACACAATTCAAAGCATAACTGAAATGAACTATATATATATATATATATATATATATATATATATATATATATATATATATATATATATATATATATATATATATATATATATATATGTGTGTGTGTGTGTGTGTGTGTAAATACATATCCAATGTCATAATCAAGAATGCTAATCATCATCATCCTCATCCTCATCATCACGATCATCCGCATGATCTAATGTATCTGTATGAGCACCCTTTGACGATCGCGATCATTCATCCTATGTTTGTCTCTCCACCTCATCCATATCTGCCTCTCCATAATACTCTTGTATTACATATAACAAACATAAATAAGTAAAACAATTAAAACATCTATAAAAGTAAAATAATTATATAAAATTTAATAATTCTCACAAATGCATCTGGATGATCTTGCATATACTCGCTCAAATGCTGATATCCAAAATGTGTAGCATACTTGATCTCATGTTTCATAAGATATCGACCATAATCCTTTCATTGCATTGAAACAAATAAAGAAGATTAGTTTCTTGCATTTTAACTAAAATAAAAAATATACTTACAATAACACATATACTTACAAATGTAGCTACAAAACCATGATGGTCCATTTGGCCTGAGTGCGATGTGTAGTCCGACTCAACTATCTTCTTTGTAGTAGCCTGTTCATTTAAATAGAAAAGAAATACATAAGTTAAATCTAAGAAATTAATAAAACATAAGAGAATTATAAATATAAACTATTAATTTGTATACCTTTTGCTAAGGAAATGACCCCTTAAGACGTAGCTCTCTACAAAAAAACTACCATGTCTCAGGTGGTATGTTAGGTTGCCTCTTATTCTTTTCCACCATACAATATCTCTTGTGATTTGAATCTCAAATAGAAAAAAAGAAATAGAATACATACACATATATACACACACATACACATACACATACACATACACATACCCACATACACATATACATGCAAACATATGCACATACATACATCCATACATATACACATATACATACATATAACATAATCACACATATACATATCCACATATATACATACACGCATATGCATGCATGCATATACACACATTCATACAAAATACATGCATTTATCCCAGACGAATGCGTATTTGTGTATATGTGAATATGTGTGTATGTGTAAATGTGTATACGTGAATAAGTGTGTATGTGTAAATATGTATATGTGAATGTTGATGTATATAAATAATCAACTTATTAATATCTAATACCATTATTTGTAGATTCCGATCAATCAGATGGAAATCCATCTCCATCTCCTAATCGTGCAAGGACTATATACTCTAAGCATATCAAACTTTTAATTTTAAATATATTTGATAGATACATAACTGATATATGTTATTTTCTAGTTATAATCATATTCCAACCAATCAGAGGGCACTCCACCACCTCCTACCCATTCAACGACTTCACATGTGTCCTCCGATAGGAATTATGATGAATTTGACTATCAAGAGCATATTATATGTTGGTGTAACTCTTGCTATGGTACGTATCTAAGACCATGATTGGAATGTATTGAACATGAGGTAGTGTATGGTACATTTGAGCATGCACCACCACCTGGTCAACGTGATAATGCTTGGGTATGTATTTTTTCTATAAGTTAATGTCATTATTTTATTTAAAAACCATATAAAAAATCTATTTATTGTTGATATACAGGAATTTTTGCTCGATGATGACGATGATAATAATTCTCATATTCATAATGTTAATATACCTCTTACACATCATGGAATTGGTGTTCGTTAATTACAAGCAGAGGTTTCTAGAAATCCTCTACCTCCTGGTTCAAAGACTGAAACGGCTGGAGATTATCCATTGTGAGCTCATGATCATTCTCTAGTACAAACATATGATAGAAGAAGATATGGAGGATAGAGTAGAGGATCACTTCCTTTAGATGGAGAGGTTTTGAACTTTGGGGTAATCGCTATATGATTAATCCATCCATATTACTAATGTTGGTCGTGGTCTCTTTATTGTAGAGGATTTGTATGTGCCTCTGGACTCTGAAGGCACTCTTATGTCATTTTGTGCTCCTAAATATGGATGGGGAGATTGGCATCTACTTGCACGTTAAGTTCAAAGCATGAGTACTTATGGAATATGCTTGAATGCAGCATCCCTTACTAGTAGAAGAATTTCACATCGATAAAATGAAAGATTATATATTGATGGAAGACCATACACACATGGAAATATAGTAGGTTTAATAAATAGTAGTCGAGCGTTACATAATAGTTCAAGGACTAATTGCACATTTGAGGAGCGTGAAAATAGTCATGAATCACCATACATAAGTAGAGATGTATTAAGATACATAGTTGTCAATGCTATTACTACATTACATGCTGGTGATGAATTATTAGTGAATTATGGATGGCGTAGACCTCCAAGAGCGCCTTTTAGCTAGAGAGAGAATGAAAATTTTCCATCCATATTAAATAGCTTATATATTAAATTTTATGATTAAAATTTAATTTTTATTCATTTATTGAATATTAATGATTCTTATTCATGTGTGTAGATTCCAACATATGATGTTGATGATATTCCTCCACACCATTCACATTTTCCAGTAAGACCTCATTTATCAAAAGCCTCTATGAGGAGGCTACACAAATGTGATCCTATGGAATATGCGAGGTTAAAAGACCTATATTCAAAAGAAGATAACGTACAAGATTTGTGTGACAATGATAAAGATGATTGCATGGTAGATTTTATTAAGGATTGGTATCACAATGACAGTGAGAGGATTGATATTTCTAAAACTGAGAAATATCTTCGAGAGGAATGTCTAAAGCATGTATATGAAGGAAGTCGTTTGATACGACTAAGTGCGAGCTTACTAATTCTCAATCTTCAAAATCTTTTTGGATGGAGTAATGTATCTCTTTTAGCACTATTAAGGTATAATTTAAAATTTTTTATCTATTAATATGTATACATGCATTAATATATACGAATAAATACATGTATACATAGACATACACACACACACACACACACACACATATATATATATATATATATATATATATATATATATATATATATATATATATATATATATATATATATATATATATATATATATATATATATATATATATATATATATATATGAATGTATACAAACATATAAACATACACACACATATACACACATACAGATGTTATGAGAGTAAGGTCAAATTATACATACCTATATCGAATGAAGAATGAAGATTTTGAAGGATGAAAGAATAATTTTCGAGGATGGGTGAAAAGAAAGCCTTCAATCAGTGCAGGTTTTTGTTTTTACCTTAGCTAAGGTAAGAATAAGAACTTTTATTGAATGAATGCTTTCTGTCTACCCATCCTTTAAAACTATTCATCCATCTTCCAAGATCTTAGAGATAAATTTGCTTGTCTTGTTCTCCAAATAACATAATACCTCCATAGTAAACTAATACTTAATCTTTGTAAACAAATATGTAAGTCTTAGTTAGCAAGGCAGGTAATAAATTGACTATAAAATGGGAGACAGCCAAACGATTCAGTGGTCTAGATATCTATATGAAAGTTTGCAAACCACAATAAACAAAAAGAAAATTAAAAACGAAATCAAATATACATAGCTACACATGCATACAAACACATACATACATACATACACATTCATACATACATACACATACATACATACATACATACATACACATATATACACACATAAACACACATAAACACACATATATGCATACACATATGCATACGTATATATACATACATATACACATATAAAACACTTATACACACATACATACATATACACATACACATACGTATACGCATGCACATGCATATACACATCCACATACACATACACATGCACGTAAGCATACACATATTCAAAATCATATGCATATATATATATATATATATATATATATATATATATATATATATATATATATATATATATATATATATATGTGTGTGTGTGTGTGTGTTTATTTATTTATTTTTATTAATATTTCTTTATTTTCATGAACTTACAGGTTATTATGTGAAAAATTTTTACCAAGTCAAAATATTCTTCCTACCTCACATGATGAAATGAAGAAGATAATCAACAATCTTGGTATAGATTGTCAATGTATACATGCATGTCCTAATGATTGTATTTTCTATAGAGGTGAATATGGAGACTCTTTGACATGTCCAAAATGTCAATCTCCTCCCTATAAGGACAAAGAAGGTAAAATCTCAAAAAAGGTATTGAGACATTTTCCATTGGCTCCACGGATTAGACATATTATGTTTCAAAGCCCCGAATTATCAAAGCTTCTAACATGGGGACATGACCATAACAGTACTAATGGAATAAACATCATTACTCATCATAGTGTTGCTTTTCAGCATATTGACTCTACATGGCCTGATTTTGTGCAAAATCCATAGAATCTAAAGTTAGGAGTTGCATTAGATGGGGTTAATCCATTCTCCATGAAATCTCGTAAATGGTCAACATGGCTAGTGGTAGTCATAAACTACAATCTTCTGCCATATCTTAGCATTAAAAAGGAACATTTAATGTTTTCACTTTTAATCCCAGGAAAAAGGCAAGTTAAAGATATGAATATATATCTTGCTTCTCTCATTGAGGATCTCCAAGAGTTATGGATAGGTATTAATTTCACTGATGTATCGAAAAGCATCAATGAAATATATATTACGATTCGTGGTATTGTGGCTTGGACTATTCATGATTTTCCAAGATATGATGTTTGTTCAGGTATTGATGTAATTTTTTTATTCAATATGCATGCAAATAATTGTGAGTTAATCTAATTATATTTTTATCGTTTTCATGATGCAAGAATATCTAATAAAGTTTATAAAGGTTGTCCATATTTTGGTGATTGGTCGAGACTATTCATGATTTCCCAAGATATGATGTTTGTTCAGGCATTGATGTAATTTTTTTATTCAATATGCATGAAAATAAATGTGAGTTAATCTAATTATATTTTTATCATTTTCATGATGCAAGAATATCTAATAAAGGTTATAAAGCTTGTCCATATTTTGGTGATTGGTTGAGATCTATAGTAAGAATCTCAACAAAAAAATTTATCTTTGACATCGATAATTCTTGTGTGATGATCATCCATTAAGATCTAAAAGAGAAGCAATACATTTTAATGGAAAGCTTGAAATAGGTCAGTGTCCAAAACCTATGACGCATATGGATTGGTATAAAAAATACATAGATGGATCTCTGATAGATCTAGAATCAGAAGTCTTTACTGATAATGAAGATAATGAGAATGTGAAGAGGGGTAAAGGAAAATTGGCACTCGCAGAGAAAATATCAATATGGTATTCTTTGGAGTATTGGAAAGAGTTAAAAGTATGTCATTTTCTTGATCCTTTGAGTTTATTCAAGAATATTGGTTATTCATTATGACAACATCTTCTTGGACTAAAAGACACCATAGCATCAAGGAATGATAGGAAAATTTCTTCTATAGATTTCAAAGTAGCTTAAAGAGCTTATGATTCCAAGTGGAATCACTTAAGATGATTGACTATACACAGAGCAATCAATTTAGCAAGTGTAGCATTACCCCCGATTTTTAGGACGTCTGCAGAGATTGACCAGTGACCACTTCAAGCCGCTTTTCTCCCAATTCACAGAATGGAATGTCTTCCAAATTTGTCACTATGTATTAGACTTAGAGCTGATTCCAAGGAGCCATAGAACCTTGAAAATGGTGGAGTCATTACTGAGATATGAGCAAGACATGAACACTATTCTGAGTGACTATGACCGACAGAACAACAGATATAAGCAATGATCTATTGTATTATATGAAAAGGTTGTACATGATCAGTGGCATGATAATCAATGCCTAATGATAGTGCGAAGTGTAGGTTATGAAGTGAGCCACACACTCTCTACAATGTGATCAAATAAGGCACAAGAATGGAAAAAGTATCCTGCGAGTTTTTTACAATCATTTTATAGATGATGGGATCAAATTTGAATTTGAATTCGAATTTGGCTCTCACTAAAAAGGTGTTCCCTTAATCTAGGAATAGTTCTCTCAAAGAGACTCATACCAATAGATTCTCCTAGATCCACTAGTTTAGTAGTCTTTACAAATATTCCTCCAAGTCAATTTGACTTTTACAAATGGTTAAAGATAAAAAATCCATAGCAATGGTTCTCATGTGTCTTCAATGATTTGCGCATAAAGTCTTCTCATGCCTAGCCAAGTGTGTAGGCTTGGCATTGCACCAACAAATCCCCCTCAAGCCAAACATCTTGGCTTGGTCTTCTTCATCAATTCTCTTGAATGTCCTGCAATCCAATCATAGCTTTAAACCTGAACAGTTTAGTACCATCAAGTGCTTTGGTCAATAAGTTTGCACATTGCATATTAGTTGATACATATGCCAACAGAATTTCCTTGCTCAATAGCTTTTCTCTCACATAATGATAGTGCACCTCTATGCTTGGTCCTAGCATGATAGATAGGATTTGCTGCAAGATGTAAAGAACTTGTATTATCTCCAAAAATTGAGAGTTAGCATGTAACCCCAAGTCTGCATGTAGCAATTGATCCATATGGCCTCTTGAGTGGCATTGGCAAATCCTCTATATTCTGCCTCTGTTGAAGATAAAGCAATAGTAGGTTGCTTCTTGGAAGACCATGAAATAGGCTTGTCACCTGCAAAGGAGAGATAACCTGAGGTACTCCACCTATCATCTTTGCAACCTGCCCAATCTGCATCTGAGTATATCTTGATGTCCAAATCTGAAGTATAAGGAGAATATAAACCTTGATTTTGAGTGCCCTTAACGTACTTCAAAATCTCTTGGCAGCTTCCAAGTGAGGTGCTCTAGGTTTATGCATAAATTGACTTAAGACACTTACTCCATAAGCAATATCAATCCTTGTCAATGTAGCATAGTTTAAGATTCCCACTATGCTTTGGTATCCTGCAACATTTTCAAGCACATTACCTTCATGAGCACTTAACTTTTTGTTTACCTCCATAGGAGTGTTTACTACCTTGGCATCTTGCAAGTGAAATTTCTTCAACATATACTGCACATACTTTCTTTGAGTAATGTAAATTCCTGAGTTAGTATAGACTAACTCAATTCCAAGAAAATACTTTAGTGACTCTAGATCACTGATTTTGAACTCCTGCATCATTTGATTCTTGATCTGCTTGATGCCATTAGCATCATTACCTGTAAGTATGATATCATCAACATACACACTTAGGTATATCACCTCTGAATTACTTCTCTCAACAAACAAAGAAGTATCTGCTTTACGCATGATCAATCCTTGATCTTGAAAGTATGTTGTCAACCTATGGTTCGATGCCCTAGGTGCCTGCTTCAATCCATAAAAATCTTTGTTTAGTTTATACACATAATTAGCTTGCTTGGATCCTCATAACCAAGAGGTTGAGCCATGTAAACCTCCTCTGAAATCTAGCCATTAAGAATTGCATTTTTTACATCCAATTGGTACACGTTCCAATTTCTTGATGCACCCACACTTACCAATACCCTGATGGTTGGCATTTTGGCCATAGGTAAGAAGGTCTCTTCATAACAACTCCTTGGGTTTGTGCAAAACCCTTAGCCATAATTCTAGCTTTCTACCTGCTTATTGATCCATTTGAATTTCTCTTGATCTTATAGATCCATTTAGAACCAATTACCTTCATAGAATCCTTCTTTTGCACTAGCTCCCAAGTATCATTCTGCTTCAGTATTTCAATTTCTTCATCCATAGCTTCCTTCCATTCTATCTTGGTCTTTCCCTCTTCATATGATGATGGCTCTTCAAGTGATAAATATTTGGCAAGATAAATAGAATGCTTAGTAACTAAAGAAATGGCATACCCATATCTCATTGGCTTCTTGCTCTCCCTTTGTGATCTTTTGATTCCTTGGTTGGATGATTCCGATATGTCCTCTAGCTTCTTCATCTTGACTTTGCCTTTGGATTTCCATGCCTTGAATTCTTCTAGGTTGATGATGTCCTCATCATCTGATTTGATGTCTTCAATCTAGTTTGGCTCCTCCTTGGTGAGACTTGGAAACTCCTCTTCCAAGTCATAAGGCAACTTTACTTTCTTGCATTCACTTTCAAACCAAGAATCATTCTCATCAAAGATAACATCTGTAGTGACCATAAATCCTTTCTTGGAAGGATTATAAAACTTGTATCATTTTTTATTTAAGTCATACCCTATGAAGATGCACTTCTCTGCCTTAGGGTCTAGCTTACCTCTTATTTGAGATGGGATATGCACATACGCAACGCATCCAAAGATCCTGTAATTATCAAGTGAAGGTCTTCTCCCATTCCATGCTTCATATGGGGTCATCCCATCAATAGATTTTAATGGCAACCTGTTAACAAGATAAGTGGAAGTAGATACACTCTCTACCCACAAATAATTTGGTATTTTTTTCTCATTTATCATTGACCTAGTTGTTTCAACAATTAACCTATTTCTCCTTTCTGCCACCCCATTTTGCTCAGGAGTATACCTTGTTGTGATTCCCCTTTTGATTCCTCTATCCTGCAAGAATGCATCAAACTCATTTGAGAAGTACTCACCTCCTCCATCTGACCTTAGTCTTTTTAGGCTTCTTCCTGTTTGGTTTTCCACAAGTGCAAGATACTTCTTAAAGCAATTGAATATTTCACCTTTATGCTTCATAAAATATAAGATATTCCATCTACTGAAGTCATCAATGAAAGATACATAATACCTTGATCCAAAAATTGATGTATCCTTACTTGGTCCCCATACATCTGTATCGACAAGCCCCAAGTAGTCCTCATGCATGTAGCCTTTCTTTGAGGAGGGTAACCTGCGAGATTTTCCAAACTGAAAAGCACCAAATTTATAGATCACCATGCAAAATGGTTGAGAATTTGCTGCGATATGACCAGAGAAACTTCACTGTTTTGAGTGATCATAGCAGAGAAATAGACAGAGATGATCAATCAACTATATGTGTTACAAAACATAATTGTACAAAATCCTTGGCATAGTAATGATGCTCAATGATGGTGGAATGAGTAAGCTATGGTGTAAGCTACTCAAACTCTACACATGTTCAAGAAATGAGCTCCAAGATGAGATTACACTCATGGGATTTTTACAAATTCCTTTTATAACAATTCTCTTCTAAGCTTGAATTTGAATTCAAACTTGGCTCCAACTAAAAGGTGACTCCTCTAATTTAGGAGTCATTCTCTCATTGAAACTAGTAGGTAATGTTCTTCCTAACTCTAGGAGATTTTATATGATTTAAAAGAGGTAAGAGAAGCAGCATATAAACAACTCCAATCTCCCAATCAAAAGCTCGTAAGGAATCGTCAATTCTCGTCAATCTTCTTCAATGTTCTGCATAAAAACACATTAGGAAAAAAACATAAGTACTCTTTATAAATCATAAAACACACTTATTTTATGGAAATTTAAGTATATATGTGTATGCACATACATTCAATTTGGCATGCATACATGTACATGCTTATGCATTCTCATTCATGCAAACACATTTTCATTTTCCATTCTTATATATGCTAACACACTTTCATATGCTAACATACATTTATAAACTTAACACACGTTCATATATACTTGTTAACAGACATTGATATATACATGCTAACATGGCATATGCCCACTCACATATATGCACAAGCAACATGCATACATGTACATCATTTCATACTCATACCTATTTTAGCTCTTATATGCATGCTTATATACTATCACATACTTCTTATGCACTTACATTCATACTAACCATGCATTTATGCACCTCAAGTATACTGACTTTCATATGCATACATGCATTTCTCATACATATGCACCTAACCAATATGCATGCATATATGCACATGCATCTAACTTGATGTACACTCATTCATTTCTCTCTTATGCTCATGCATATGCATACTTACTAACATGCATATGCTCTCATTCATATACATTCATCCATGCATATGCACTCATATATACACACATATTAATACATCTCTCACTTTCACATATGCATGCTTACATACACACAATCAAACTAACACATTCATGCAAGCTAACTCATTCTCTCATATATTTATTCAGATTATGTACTTATGCATATGCATGCTTATACATTCATAAATTCATACTTGCATACATTCTCATACATGTATTTTTACTTCACATGCATCTAAACTCAACATGCTTATATATACATGCACACACCATACATGCACACACTCATTAATGCACATGCCTTTAAATCATACACGCACATGCGTCTTACTTCATACATGCACATGCCTTTAAATCATACATGCACATGCATCGTAATTTACACATAAATTATATAAAATCAATATGACTAAGATAACCAAAATAAATGTTCTCTCTCTCTCTCTCTCCCTCTCTCTCTCTACCTATCACTCTCTCCCCTCTCTCTCTCTCTACCGATCACTCTCTCCCCCCCTCTCTCTCTCTCAATCTTCCTCTACCTTTGACTTCTCCTCTCTGCCATCTGTAGTCGCACATCCACTTCTCTCTCTCTCTCTCTCTCTCTCTCTCTCTCTCTCTCTCTCTCTCTACTAGATCGTGCTACAATGCTATGAGCCAATTCAAGCACCTGTTAGAATGAAGGTGTTAAATGATGAACAAAGGTTCGACCAAATATTGACCAGAAATGTGGTCCACATGCAAGCCTTCTTTATAGAGCAATGCAACAATTGTTTAGCATGCCTACAATTGCAATCTGGAAGCGCAGATGAACAAAATCTCTCTCTCTCTCTCTCTCATTTTAGCTCTCGGGAACATGAAACATTTTTCACAGAATCTTATTGCTCCAAAGTCGTCTGAAGCTTAAGATGGACCTGGCCCTTGGGCATATCTAACCTTGCATAAGGAGACAAAGAGTGGACAAAAGCATGCCTGTCTAAAGCTCTAAGGGAAGGGATCCAATCCATAGAGTTCCGAAGTGACCCCACTCGCACTCGCATAGTAGCTTTTGCTTCAACAACAGTAGTGTCATACCCAAATATGGAGATGAGTAGTCCTTCTTTCTCATGAGGATTGTGGTTCCAGAGCATAGGAGACCCTTGTAGATGGCTACAAGGAACTCTCTCTCTCTCTCTCTATCGATCTCCCTCTCTACCGTCTCCCTTTGCACGCGCTCATTGATCAGCATCTATAGCGGTCTGCTGAGAAGGGGGAGCTCAATCTCTCTCTCTCTCTCTCTCAATCTCCCTCTGCCTCCGTCTTCTCCTCTATGTCATCCACAGCAGCTAGAACAGGAGAAAAATAGCTCTCTCTCTCTCTCTCGAATGTACCTGCATAAAAACACATTAAGAGAAAATAAGTATACACATTATATATATATATATATATATATACACTTACGCACATGTATTGACTTAGTTAAGTAACACACATCACACACTAATACATGCATTCTATAAACTAACTAACACTCTCTAACATCTTTGTATTAAGACTCTTTGTAGGCACACATATGTATATATATTTATATTTTATTAAGATTAAAAATTATAAACATACACATTCATAGGAGATGAAATCATATTCTAATCAGGGTTAGAACACACATATGTCTACACATACAGACACTTTGAGATTCATTGATTCCATACACATGCATATGATCATATATATATATATATATATATATATATATATATATATATATATATATATATATATATATATATTCTCTCTCTCTCTCTCTCTCTCTATATATATATATATATATATATATATATATATATATATATATATATATATATGGATTGTAAAAACCACGTCTATCTTTAAAGAAAGATGAGATGGATAGGATTATACAATATTTCTGGCGCCACAAATGAAGACGTATATGTAGAATTTTTATGACATTCACAAGACGTCTTTGAATCATTATACTAGCTAATCTTTAGGGCCGCTCTATTATCAAGTTTTTTGCGGTACTTGTACAGAGTTATATGTTTCTGCTTTGAAGCATTTAGGGAGCTTTACAGATAACATGTGTATAGCTTGTATTTAGCATGTAGCATTTATGTATTCCTCGTATTCTGTCACTAGCTCAAAGCAAAAGAAATTATGTGTACGAAAAATAAATTCATATATAACTCCGGATTTTCAAGGATTTATTGAGAATCCTTTACTATTATGAAGCTGCATGATTCTTTCTCCTTGTTTCTCACGCAAAGTTCAAGGTCAATCATACAACAAGGTCAATTACACATACAATGTTAAACCATTTCGTTCCATTTACATAATCAGTGGAAATCAGATAACACGTTGAATTGACAAAAAAATTGTAGATAGAAAATTCGTATAAGAATTTCATCTTGCACATGCATTGATTTGTGACCCATTCGTAGCTAAAGGGCTAAACCATTTTCTAGCAGACAGAGATTCAATCTCCTAACATGGGTGTGCATGTTTATGTGTTACATTAAAATTTCATATCTCATTCTCTTTCTATTTCATATCTCTCTCTCTCTCTTTCACTCTTTCTCTATCTCTCTTTCATCTCTCTCTCTTTCACTCTCTCTCTCTCACTCTTTATGTTTCTCTATATCTCTCTCTTTCTTTCATCTCTCTCTCTCTCTCTATCTCATTCTATATCAATAAAAAACAAAACAATCACTTACCTCGATGTAATTGTTTGGAGCCTTGTTGTCAAAGTCCACTTAATGTTGTCCTCTGTCCAACTCCAAAAGCTCACTCCAAAAAGCTCATGCAAAACTAAAGAGAAGAGAAATTAGAAAAGGGAAAACACAAAGAAAGAGAAAGAGTGCTACAGTGTGTGCAATATTGACCAAAATTTCAGATCTAGAGAAATAGAGAGGTGTGTGTAGAGAAAGAGAGAGAGAGAGAGAGAGAGAGAGGGGAGAGAAAGAGAGAGATGTGACACAATATGCTCAGAATGTAGTTCGCGCGTGCAAACTCGACAGTAGAAGACTTTGGTTCAAAACGCGAGCAAATGTCGACTTTTTGCTCTCGGGTCCGGTTAAAATGTTGCCTCGGTATAAGCGTCGGTATGGGTGTCGGTATAAGCGTCAGTAAATTACTGATGCATATACTGACGCTCATACCGTTGGTATTCCATCCATGATTTTTCAAGCATTTTCAATGGTCATACCGACGCCGAGGCATGACCGTTGGTATGGACAACGTCGGTATGCCCCTCATATGTTATGTGTATGTATGTATGTATATGAATGTGTGTATGTATATGCAACTTGTGTGTGTATGTATGTATGCATATGCATGCGTGTATGTGTGTATGCATATGCATGTGTGTATGCATATGCATGTGTGTATGTGTGTATGCATATGCATGTGTATGTGTGTATGCATATGCACGTGTATGTGTGTATGCATATGCATGTGTATGTGTGTATGCACATATGTGTGTATGTATATGCATGTGTGTATGTATCTGCATATGTTTGTGTATGTATGTATACACATGTGTGTATGTATATGCATGTGTGTATAAATATGCATGAATGTATGTGTGTATGTATATGCATATACATCTGCATGTGTGTATGTATATATGTATATGCATGTGTGTATGTATATGCAACTTGTGTGTGTATGTATGTATGCATATGCATGTGTGTATGTATATGCATGTGTATGTATGTAAGTATGCATATGCATGTGTGTATGTATGCATGTATATGCATGTGTCTATGTGTATGCATATGTGTGTGTATGCATATGCATGTGTGTATGCACATATGTGTGTGTATACATATGTGAGTGTGTATGTATATGTATATGAAACTCTGGGGGACATGAAAGTCTAAACATTTTTCACAGAATCTTATTGCTCCAAAGTCGTCTGAAGCTTAAGCTGGAGCTCGCCGTTGGGCATATCTAACCTTGCATAAGGAGACAAAGAGTGGACAAAAGCAAGCCTATCTAAAGATCTGAGGGAAGCGATCCAATCCATAGAGTTCGGAAGTGACCCCAGTCGCACTCGCATAGCAGCTCTTGCTTCAACAACAGTAGTGCCATACCCAAAAATGGAGATGAGTAGTCCTTCTTTCTCATGAGGATTGTGGTTCCAAAGTGTAGGAGACCCTTGTAGATGGCTACGAGGAACTGTCTCTCTCTCTCTCTCTCTGTCTCTCTCTCTCTCTCTCTCGATCTCCCTCTCTACCATCTCCCTTTGCACACGCTCATTGATCAGCATCTACAGCGATCTACTGAGAAGGGGGAGCTCAATCTCTCTCTTTCTCTCTCTCTCTCTCTCTCTCTCTCAATCTCCCTTTGCCTCCGTCTTCTCCTCTATGTCATCCACAATAGCCAGAACAGAAAAAAATAGCTCTCTCTCTCTCAAACGTAGCTACATAAAAACACATTAAGAGAAAATAAGTATACACATTACATATATATAAAAATACTTACACACATGTATTCACTTAGTTAAGTAACACACATCACACACTAATACGTGCATTCTATAAACTAAATAACTCTCTCTAGCATCTTTGTATTAAGACTCTTTGTAGGCACACATACATATATATATATTTATATTTTATTAAGTTAAAAATTATAAATATACACATTCATAGGAGATGAAATCATATTCTAATCAGCGTTAGAACACACATATGTTTACACATACATACACTTTAAGATTCTTCAGGACTGTTCTTACTTGAGAAATCATCTCCACTAAATGCAGGAGTGGAATTTAGCTTATACTCTACAATATGTTCTCTGGTCCATCCTTGAGGTATATCCGAAAAGGGGAGATCTTCTCTACATTCAGGCTCATAACTTTCCTTCCCTGATACTTCTCTAGTTGTTGCCCCTTCAATGTTTGTACTCAAGTGCAAATTCTAATTCTCTAAATCGTTGTGAACTTCATGGCCCTTTTCTGCAACTCCTTCCTCTGCAACTTCTTCCTCTATTTCATTGATTTCGACCGTGCAACACTCTGTACTTTCCATCATCCAATTCAATAATGTATCAACTTCTTGGGGTAAAGAGGGAATTACCTGAGTGTCCATAGTATACCCAGTAGTTTTCCCTGAGTCGAATCCTTCTTTCACTTGTAGTTGCAGTTGGCTATTGGTGTTTGTTGAAATCTAGAGTTTGTTTTTCCCCAATCTTGCAAAGTTTTTGCTTGCCTTAGCCAAGGCCGCCCGAGGAGTATTGGGTAAGAAGTCTCCTATGGAAGTGCAATAACAACAAAATCTAGAACAAAGTGACAACCTTGTACTATCATTAGTACCTTTTCAATAATGCCAACTGGCGAAACTCGATGTTGATCTGCTATGGTAACTGTGAATGGTGCCATCTTGGTGGGGTTCAAATTCAGTTTCCTCATTGTGAAATCTAGCATCAAATTAATGCCAGAGCCTCCATCTATAATCACACCTGTGAGAGCTTCATCTTTTATAAGAACAGATAACCTTGAGCTTTGGCAGTCTGCCAAGGGTGCAGGGGGAAAATCAACCATGAAACCATCTATACTAGGTGGTTGAATCAAGTGAGCAGAGTGTATAATCTTTAATAAGTCACTCCTTATTTATGAATCCATCTTTATGAGTTCGTATAGACTAACATTGTGATGAATACCTTTCAAGATCTGCTCAATGTTTAGCTCATGTGTGTCTTCTTGCAAACTTGTTGGTTGGTCCTTTAGTGAAGTAGCCATTCTTTCATAAGCTCCTTGAATATTTACTTGGTCCTTCCACCCAACCTTCTTTTCCTCCTCTTTATCCAAGAGTCCTTCTTGTTCCTCTATACGGGTTGTTGCCGCTTATCTGGCTCTAGTCATCATGGGCTTTGAAGAAGATGAAACAACATAAGACTGAGTGGTCATACCTTCCACTTGTGGGGAGACTACAATCATGTGAATTGGGGCGGGGCGGCTTCTTGGGCAATCTTTGCTATAGTGATCCTTGGCCTCTAGACAATGCTGACAAGGAGGTGCATCTTCTGAAAGGGAACACCTGTTTTGCATATGGCCATACTCACCACAGCGATAACACTTCAATTGCCTATTATATCTTGGCTTTGTTGTACGATTCTCCTCTCTATTAGGTGCATTTGAAGTACTAGCATAATATGAATCCAGAGCTTGAGGGTTAGCTCGTTGCTGTGTACCCTTGAGGTAGTAATAGTCTCTAGCTTCATGGCCGTCCTTTCCACAAAATTGATAGCTTACCCTATTAGGACAATTAACATTGGAATGTCCATTGTTGTTATAGATTGTGCACCAAATCTGCCATCTTATATCCTAAGTGGTCCGCAAATCTTCTAACTCGCGGCAAAGTTGGGCTACTTCATCATCAGTGCGACGCAGTGGTGGCAAGACCTTCTCTTCTTGGTGATTTTGTTGCATTCTCAATGCCTCTAGTGCTTTCCTCAGTTGCCCAATAGGGTCTAGTTCTGCTGCATAATTTGGTTGTGTTTCCCCTTCAAAATGTTGCCTAGCTTCTTCAATGCGTGATGCTGCTGCAAAAAAATCATTAAGGGTTGCATCCAACCTAAGAGACTCATAGAGCTTCTCTTGAGATGACCTGGGTAGAACCTTTTCTATCCAGTTTTTAACCAAGAAATCACCTAGAGCATGTGGCAGACGTGCAACAAGTGCTTTTTCCTAGTGTGAAGTTCATCAAAGGATTCACCTGATCTTAGCCTTAGGTTCTCTAGATCATCTAGAGCTCTTTCCGAGGAGTCACTTGGTCAAAATATCTATGAGAATGCCGTCTTCAAAGCCTCCCATGTAGCAAAATGGCCATCTGCATATTGACTGTACCATTTGTCAGCAAGGCCTTCCAATGTGGATGGGAAGAGTACGAGCATTGCATCCTCTCTATTGTGCAGACTCGTCCACGGCATAAGGAGATGAACCTCCTCACATGATCATCAGTATCCTCATAAGCTTGTCCTTTGAAGGTAGGGAACTTGATATTGAGTCTCGAGAGTAAATGAGAGAGATCCTCCATTTGCACTGGTGTTTCCTCTGACATATCTGAGGAGAAGTCTAATGTTCTCCTATGCTTCTCCTTTGACAGTGGTGTCGCACCCAAATCAATGCATAAATTTAATGGAGGTAGAGGGGATTTTGGTTCACTAGTCGAAGATATAGCTGACTTGTTAAGACTTCTTCGTACACGAAGACGCTCCTTATCTGCTTGCGTGTGGGTCATGTACATACTTGCAAAATGCAATAGGGCAAAGAGTAATGGAAAAGGACTATTTACTATGGTTAGGGCCTCTTAAAAAAATGCAAGGGTCCCACCGAGCGTGCCAAACTATAGAGAAGGTACAGGGGTATCCACTTTTACTAAGAGCAGGAAATATGCACTTCCAGTACTTCGTCTATTCAAGGGAGGTTCTCCTTAGCGAAGTATACCCTTTAACATTTCTGTGAACAGGTAGATTGCAATAATTGCACAGTAATGTAGACACACTCAGAAAGAAGATCAATAACAATGGCAACAGTGAAGGATGAAATCACTCCTTAGCTCACACAAATGATTAAAATATAGGCAAACGAAATGCTCTAAAGTTGATGCTCTGGGTTAACATGCCATTTCAGAACTAAACAACATCAATACAAGAGAACCATCCAATACAATGATCATAATTAGATGAAGAATCGCACTGATCGGTACACAGATATGAAGACGTGCTCCAAGAATGACAAACTCAACCACTGACTCACACCATAGGACAAAATCAAGCCACTCCCTCACACTATAGTGCTATTAGCCCTCCATTGGGAAGCCCACGCTCTGTATCCTCACCACAGAGTGACTTCGTAGAGTAGGCTTGTAGCCACAGAGTGCAAAGAGAGGACCAAAAGAGATGTCACATGAGATCTATACATATCTCTGAGTATCTGTATATATAATGAGTACTAGTCCATTGCTTTTATAGGCTCCAATAGGCGAAGAGAACCTTGCCGATTCCCACGTTTACTAAACATGCACTGATTGATTGCCCCAAAATTGGAGGGGTAGTTCAAATATGTCACTAGCTTTGAATTGGATCCTCAAAAATAGGCACTTGTCACGAATGGTTGGCGGCAACAATTATTTCTGCACTTTCACTTTTACAGTTTTATTGTCACTTTTGCATGCAAGCTGAGATCCTCATTATGTGCCGCCCATGATATTCCAATGATTCTCAGAAGCACATCCTGCACATAATTCTTGTAGTAGCTTTTGACCCTTGCATATTCAGTGGGAGAAATGGTGGGTGATGCGGGTGATGGTGGGACAGTGGAATGGAGGAGAGTTGATTCTAACTCCACCAATCCAACAGCCCCATGAATTCCTTAATTGGAAGAGTCATCTTCTACATACTAGAAAAGCATCAATGTAACAACATCAAGAACTTTTTCCAAAGCATGTACAATATGAAAGGCATGATCAGTGAGCTAATTTATGTCCTCGGTCATCTTATGTCTTTGGTCATTTGTATAGTAGACTCGAATCAAAACTTGGTTTGAACACGTGAGGAGCCAAATGAATTCTCTTGGGAGAGTCATCTTCTACGTACTGGACTTCCACAAGCATGGGTGTGGAGGGAGGATGACGGTGGAGGTGGAGAGGATGGAGGAGGAGGGGATGGAGGAGACTGAGGTGGAGGAGGAGGGGGAGATGGTGGTGGAGATGGTGGAGATGGAGGAGGGAGAGAAGGTGGCGGAGGGAAATGGGTGGGGGCCGCAGGGGAGGGAGGGAGGGGGAGAGAGAGAGAGAGAGAGAGAGAGAGAGAGAGAGAGAGAGAGAGAGAGAGAGAGAGAGAGAGAGAGAGAGAGAGAGAGAGAGAGAGAGAGAGAGGGGGAGAGAGAGAGAAGAGGGGGTGGCGGGGGTGGTGGGGGGAGAGAGGAGGGGGTGGGGAGGGGTGGCGAGGAGAGGTGGCCGCGAGGTGGTGGGGGGAGAGAGGAGGGGGTTGCAAGGTTGGTGGGGGGAGAGAGGAGTGGGTGGCGGGGCATGGTGGTGGTGGGGCTCGTGGAGAGAGAGAGGAGGTGGTTGTGGGGTTGGTGGGGGGAGAGAGGAGGGGGTGGCGGGGAGAGGTGCCGCAGGGTGGTGGGGAGAGAGAGAGAGGAGGGGGTTGCAGGGTTGGTGGGGGGAGAGAGGAGGGGGTTGCGGGGTTGGTGGGGGGAGAGAGGAGGGGGTGGCAAGGAGAGGTGGCCGCGGGGTAGTGGGGAGAGAGAGAGGAGGGGGTTGCGGGGTTGGTGGAGGGAGAGAGGAGGGGGTTGCGGGGCTAGTGGGAGGAGAGAGGAGGGGGTTGCGGGGTTGGTGGGGGGAGAGAGTAGGGGGTGGCGGGGCGTGGTGGTGGGGCTGGTGGTGGGAGAGAGAAGGGGGTCGCGGGGAGAGGTGGCCGCGCGGTAGTGGGGGGAGAGAGGAGGGGGTTGCGGGGTTGCTGGGGGGGAGAGAGGAAGGGGTGGCGGGGCATGGTGGTGGGGCTGGTGGGTGGAGAGAGGAGGGGGTGGCGGGGAGTGGTGGTGGCGGGGCTGGTGGGGGGAGAGAGGAGGGGGTGGCGGGGAGAGGTGGCCGCGGGGTGGTCGGGGGGGAGAGGAGGAGGTTGCAGGGTTGGTGGGGGGAGAGAGGAGGGAGTGGCGAGGAGAGGTGGCTGCGGGGTGGTGGGGAGAGAGAGAGGAGAGGGTTGCCAGGTTGGTGGGGGGAGAGAGGAGGGCGTTGCAGAGTTGGTGGGGGGAGAGAGGAGGGGTTGGCGGGGAGAGGTGGTCACCGGGTGGTGGGGAGAGAGAGAGGAGGGGTTGGGGGTTGGTGGGGGGAGAGAGGAGGGGATTGCGGGGTTGGTGGGGGGAGAGAGGAGGGGGTGGTTGGGCGTGGTGGTGGTGTGGCTGGTGGGGGGAGAGAGGAGGGGTTGGCGGGGAGTGGGGCTGGCAGGGTTGGTGGGGGGAGAGAGGAGGGGGTGGTGGGGAGAGGATGGCCGCGGGGTGGTGTGGGGAGAGAGGAGGGGGTAGCGGAGTTGGTGGGGGGAGAGAGGAGGGGGTGGCGTCGAGAGCTAGCCATGGGGTGGTGGGGAGAGAGAGGAGGGGGTTGCGGGGTTGGTGGGGGGAGAGAGTAGGGGGTTGCCGGGCATGGTGGTGGTAGGGCTGGTGGGGGGAGAGAGGAGGGGGTGGCTGGGAGAGGTGGCCGCGGGGTGGTGGGGGGAGAGAGGAGGAGGCAGGAGGGGAGAGAGGGAGCAGCGGGTGGGGGGGCTGCAGAGGCGGGGGGAGAGAGGGAGTAGTGGGTGGGGAGGGGTTGTAGAGGTGGGGGAAAGAGAGGGAGCAGTGGGGGGGAGGGGGCTGCGTAAGGGGAGAGAGGAGGGGGTGGTGGCTGTGGGGTTGGCGGGAGTGGTGGGGATAGCACGCGGGATTAGGAGGGGATGGCGGGGCATGCGGAGAGAGAGAGAGAGAGAGAGAGAGAGAGAGAGAGAGAGAGAGAGAGAGAGAGAGAGAGAGAGAGAGAGAGGGAGAGAGAGAGAGATAGAGAGAGAGAGAGCGACGGTGCGGCGGGGATAAACCCTAAAAATTTAAAGATCTAAATTTTAGATTTTTAATTATTTATATTTTATATATTTAGATATAAAAATTTAAAGATCTATTTTTTAGATATTTAATTATTTATATTTTATATATTTAGTTTTTTTCTAATATTTCAAAAAAATGTATGTGTGTATGTATGTGTGTGTGTGTGTAAAAACTCAAAAATCCTATTTTTGATATATATATATATATATATATACTAAAAATTTAAAGATCTAGTTTTTAGATATTTAATTATTTATATTCTATATATTTAGATTTTTCTCTAATATTTCATAAACATGTATGTATGTATATGTGTATGTAAATGCATATGTGTGTGTACGTATGTATGCTTGTGTGTGTATGTATATGCAACTTGTGTGTGTATGTTTGTATGTATGTGTGTTTGTGTAAAAGCTCAAAAATCCTATTTTTGATATATTAATTCTATTTTTGTGTAAAAACTCAAAAATCCTATTTTTGTGTATGTATACATGTGTGTGTACATATATGTATATGCATATCTGTATGTATACGTGTGTGTATGTATATGCAACTTGTCTATCTATGTATGTATGCATATGCATGTGTGTATGTGTGTATGCATATGCACGTGTGTATGTATACATGTGTGCATGTGTATATGTGTGTATGTATATGCATCTGTGTATGTGTGTATGCATATGCATGTGTGTATGTATCCATGTGTGTGTACATGCATGTATGCATGTATACATGTGTGTGTATATATCTGCATGTGTGTATGCATATGGATGTGTCTATGTATGTATGTATGCATATGCTTGTGTGTATGTGTGTATGCATACACATGTGTGTATGTGTGTATGCATATGCATGTGTGTATGTGCACATGTGTGTGTACATGTATGTATGCATGTATGCATGTGTGTGTATATGCATGTGTGTATGTATATGCATATGTGTATATATGTATGTATACATGTGTGTGTATGTATATGCATGTGTGTATGTATGTATGTATATGCATCTGCATGTGTGTATGTATGTATGTATATGCATGTGTGTATGTATATGCAACTTGTATGTATATGCATGTGTGTACGTATGTATGTATATGCATATGCATGTGTGTATGTATGTATGTATATGAATGTGTGCATGTATATGCAACTTGTTTGTGTATGTATGTATGCATATGCATGTGTGTATGTGTGTATGCATATGCATGTGTGTATGCATATGCATGTGTCTATGTGTGTATGCATATGCATGTGTACGTGTGTATGCATATGCACGTGTATGTGTGTATGCATATGCATGTGTATGTGTGTATGCACATATGTGTGTATGTATATGCATGTGTGTATGTATCTGCATATGTGTGTGTATGTATGTATACATATGTATGTATGTATACATGTGTATGTATATGCATGTGTGTATGTATATGCATATGCATGTGTGTATTGTTAGGCCGCCGGATTGGCACAATGTAACTTTTATATTTTCATATACCGCATGCACCGAAAGGGCGTAGCAAAGTGATGTAACTTTTTACCTACTAATGAAGAGACATTATGGGGTTCTCCGGTGAGAGAAGAGACGAGATCGCCAGACTCTTTGTCTGGGAAATCTGTGACCTTGCGGAGATGTCGTATTGGAGAGTTTGCATATATCTGAGTATGGTTAAGTTTGTTCTTATTGAATTGCCGTAAACTAATACTACACAGTATTACTGTCGTAACCTGAATAGATCTGTTCGATTATGTGATTGAACAACTGTGCGATAAGTTAATGTGTGATGATACTGTAAACGGAAGATTATAACTATGTAACAGAAGTAGTGCATGAGCGTATAATTACTGTTTGGGTAATTAGTTAATTGGGAAAATCAGATAAAGGGCCTCTGCATTGTCAGACCCCTACCATCCCCAAGAACCCGAAAAGAGATTAAAAGCGGATCTATTGAAAAAATCCCTTTTAATACTGGCGTCCTCTGTGGGAAGATGGCAATGGATTGAGAATAATCAGTAAAGTTAGAGCAGTGTGTAAGGCAAGCGGTACAGAGGTGATATATGTCAGTTACTCGGTCGGGCGAGTCTTATCCGAAGTATAGAAGAGACCAGCATCCCTGGGCAGTTCCAAATCTATTAGAGACACCCCCAGGTGGTAGAAATGCAGGCCATTTAAGCCTAGTTGTCGAAGGATCGGAGCCAGTTAGCAGTGATTCCGGTGCTAGTTCGGTGATACATGATGAGAATTTGGTAGATTCCGGTTCGTTCTGAAGAAGGTGTAGTGATTTCTGGGTGTATAGAGACGCAGTGCGCAGTTCATCCGACGTTATCTGATCAAGATTCGACTATTTTCGGTGACAAAGTTGTGTTGCCAAGTGAGACCGTTTCTAGTGAAAAGACAACCAGGTGCGGTGAAAGTCCGATAACTTCCGATGGAAGTTCGGTACCATTTAGTGGGAATCTGAAGTTTTTCGGTGATTCTGCGGTACTACCTGGTGGATCTTTGTTACGTTCACCACTGTTCAAGGCAAGCTTGCCTACTCTTGATACTAAAGCTGAGGACAGACTATTTGATTTGGAGATAAGTAAGAGATTCAATGCCATTTTCGAGCTGGAAGGTGAGCAGTCTGATAATACAGATTCCGGAGGACCAGAGACATCCCCTCAAAACTCAGGGAACAACAACAGTACCAATAATTGTTGTATATTATTGAACAATGCATTGTTAAAGTGTTATATTATTAATGTATTAATATGTTTTTTATATTTTTTGATATAGCAGCTGAAGGTTCGTGAGGAACGTGCAAGGCGTGAAAGGGCGAACATCAATAATCGGAATAATTATTTACCTTGTAAATAAACCCGCGTAGAAGGTTCTATTGTTAGAAAAGTAATGGTTAGAATAAGGGTCATTGAAGACCGTAGTTTCTGTTATTGAAAGCAATGGCTTTCTGTAAAAGTGATCAACTTTTAGTTTCACGCATGCTTTTCGAAGCCGCCCTCTTGTAACCACTCTTTTTGACGTAATCAAAATTCCTATAAATACATGCACTCTGTGGACTGTCGAAACAGAGTGCATGGGGGGAGATTGCACCCAATCTTGTGTTCGGTCTCGTCTCTTGTTACTTCTATTTTCTGTGTGTTTTTCTGCGTCCGTAATCTCTGTATGCGCGTGAGCAAGATCCTGACAAGAGTGGTATCAGAGCTCTACACGCGTCAATACAGAGGGTTCTGCTCTCTGTTCACGATTTTGAATTCCGATTCCATCTCCATCTCCGTCTCCGTCTCCGTCTTCGGTTTCGGTTTCGGTTTCGGTTTCTGTTTCGTCTTCGTCTTCGTCTTCGGTTTCTGTTTCTGTTCCTGTTCCTGTTCCAGAACCATCACCTACGTTTTCACCTACGTTTACTCCTTCGGCTTACTCCAAGGCGTCGACCAATGCATCGACCAAGGCGTCGACTAAGGCAATAACTTAGGCAATACATTGGCAACATTGGGAGCTTTGTGGCACCCAAGGCTCCCTTGGTGACCGTTGGCAGCCGTTGGCTACGCGTGAGGCAATTTTAATTTTTGAGTGGTAATAGAGAGGTTTAGAGTCCCTAAGGTAGGAGGATTTGAACCCACAACCTCCTACTTTCAAGGGAAGTACTTTGACCACTCCACCATCTCTTGGAGTTGTACTCAAGTTCTCTCTCTTTATTACTTGTGGAAGGCCCTCGCGACGATTTCAAGGATGGACCCATCAAAGAATCAAGTGTATCTCTCAATCCGTAGGTCGGATTGAGGCGTGTAATATACCGTTGGAAAGCTCTCGGAACGAACTTTCCAATGAGCTAGCTTGGAAGTGTGAATTCGTTCAAAATCCTTGGGTGGCACTTGATTGAGTGTTCAAGATACCAAGCAAGGTTGAGTACACGGGATCGAGACACCAAGGTTGCAAACAAGAAGGTTCAATACACCAAGGTTGAGAGCAAGGGTCCAAGAGCACCATGGAGGATTACAGTAATTCACCTCTACCTGCGGCAACACTTGAACAACAACTAGAGCTCTTGCGGCATGAGCTTCAAGGAGCTCAGAACGAGATCCGACAACATGATGAAATCCTCCAAAAGATGCAAGCTGAGGAAGACAACCTTACGAGAGTAGTAAAAGCTATTGTGTCTGCCCAATCTGATGTTACTCATTCAAAGATTGGTAATAAAAACTACCAGTTTCTACGATTTGATGGCCGAAAGGATGGGCCTTTAGTACTTTCTTGGTTGTCGCAGTTTGATGATTTTTATACCGATGAAATGTATGCTGAAAGTGAAAAAGTTAAATTTGCCACTAACTATTTAGTAGGTAAAGCACAACTCTGGTGGAATGTCCTGCGGCACAGTACGGAGCGTCCAACAACTTGGAAGGCTTTTCAAGAAAACGTGAAGGATTCATTTCTTCCTCCTCAATACCATTTGCATGTTCGCGGTGCATCAACGACCCTTACATGGAAGGAGGGTGATACGGTTACTACCTACACAGAGCGGTTCTGGCAAAATTTACTACTTGTACGAATGCTTGAAGATATATCAGAGGATATCTTGCAGCAGAAATACGAAGATGGTTTGGAGGTGGGTATCCAAGCTAAGCTTCACACCCTATGACCTACAACCCTCAACGAGGCTATATCTTTTGCTTATGATGCAGAAAAATACTTCCAGTCCATAACCAAGTCACTCCGTCTACAACAACCACGCCCACGACCATTTCATGTTAAACCTTCATTTCCTATGAAGCGTAATTTTAATGCCCCATCTTACCCTAGTTTTCCTCGTCCTCCACAATCCAATTACTCAACTTCACCCGTTGCTTCATCTCTCCAACCAACCAAACCACCTACCCTTCAAACTTCAGCAGTGAATGCCCAACAGAAGCGATCGCGAATCACTTGCTGGAATTGTGGTAAACCTGGACATACAAAAATAAGGTGGAGATTGCAACCTCTTCATATGAAACCGGCTACAGCTCGATTGCATAACATGGAGGTCTATAATGAAGAAATTCCTCCTGTTTGGACAGAGGAATCATTGGAGAAGGATTTAAGTACCTTGGGTAACGATATCTCTCTACACTCTCTTCTTTGCATGTAGGGTACAATAAATAACAAACTACTTAAAATTCTACATGACGATGGTAGTTCACATGACTTCATTTCACATTTATTAGTATAAGAACTTAAATTACAAACGTTTCCTTCCTTGTATAAAGTGAAAGCTGCATTTCAAGGTAGTCGTTATAATGTAACACGAGAAGTGCAAGATGTTACGATTAGCATAGGCCCTTATGTTGATTCACGAACATTTTTAATTGCATCTTTGCAATCTTATGATGTTATACTAGGTATGCCTTTTCTTCACCATCATAACCCACGTATTGACTACCATACTCATACCTTTAAGTTTGTTTTCAAAGGTCAAATCATTACTTTGTCTGCATGGCATGATTTCCAGCCATTTCCATTGATTAGTCACACTCAAGTAAAGTGTGCATTTAGGAAAGGATTCAACTCATGCATTGTTTTTGTCAATGTTATCAATGATTATACTCATACACTTCTAGATGCATATAAACCTTTCATGAGTACTTATAAGGATTGTTTTATGTCTGAATATCCCTCTGAACTACCACCATCTCGAGGATCCTTTGACCATAGCATAGACTTAGTCCCTGGTAGTTCTCCTCCTCATAAAGCACCTTATAGACATGGCCCACTACATCAAAAGGAAATAGAAAATCAAGTAAAAGACCTACTACAAAAAGGACTTATAAGGCCTAGTTCTTCCCCATTTGGAGCACCAGTTCTCTTAGTAGAGAAGAAGAATAAAACTTATCGAAAGTGCATTGATTATAGAGCCCTTAACAAGATCACGATCAAGAATAGATACCCTATTCCTCGAATAGATGATCTCTTAGATAAGTTACGAGGAGCTCGTGTCTTTAGTAAAATTGATCTTAAATCGGGTTACCATCAGATTCGTATGACACAAAGTGATATTTTTAAGACTGCATTTAGAACTCAAAATGGCCATTATGAATTTATGGTAATGCCCTTTGGACTTACTAATGCCCCTGCTACATTTGCGCGAATGATGAACAATATTTTTCTTGATTACCAAGCTTTTGTTCTTGTCTTCTTTGATGACATACTTGTTTACAGTAAGAATGATAGTGAACATGAAAAGCATCTTGAAACAGTTTTTCATTTGTTACGAGAGAACACACTTTATGCTAATCCTGAAAAGAGTTATTTCTTTCAGCATAAGATAGAATATTTAGGACATATTATTTCAAGTGAAGGTGTGCATGTGGATCCGAAAAAGATTAGAGTTATCATAGAATGGCCTACACCACAATCAGTCAATGATGTTAGTTCTTTTCTTGGGTTGGATAGTTTCTATAGGAAGTTTGTTCGAAATTTTTCTTATTTAGCATTGCCTCTTACCTTGTTGTTGAAAAAGAAAATAAAATTTGCATGGGGAATTACCCAACAACAGTCCTTTGACAAACTTAAACATGCACTTTCACATGCACCTGTTTTACAATTACCTGATTTTTCACAACCCTTTCATGTTGTTACTGATGCTAGCGGTTCAGGAATAGGTGCTGTTTTAATGCAAAATGACCATCCCATTGCATTTGAGAGTAGATAGCTTAAGCCCTTAGAACATAATTATAGTACGTATGATAAAGAACTGTTAGCAGTTGTGCATGCTTTGCGAATTTGGAAACACTATCTTATGGGCTCTGAAGTATTAATCAAAACCGATCAACGGGCTATTAAGCATTTATTAAGTCAGCCCTTAATCTTTGATAGGCATCTTAAGTGGGCATCAATCATTCAAAATTTCCAACCCATGATACAATATCAGCCAGGTAAAGCTAATGTCGTAGCTGATGCTCTTAGCCGTTTTCCTTCGAATTCCGTTGTTTTGAATAATATTTCTGCCATCCAAATTCATTCTTTTCAAGAAATGGTTTCCACTTATGCATCTGATTTATATTTTTCACGTGCATGGCATGACTTCAACAATGCTGCATCTTTATCTGATGAACATTATACATTTCATAATGGTTTTCTCTATTTTCAACATAGATTGTGCATAACCCAAGCTTTTAAAGATTTTGTCATTAAAGAAATGCATGAACCATCTTACATGGGTCATAGAGGCATACAGAGCACTATTTCTGCTTGCAAAGATTTCTTCTTTTGGCCACACATGGAAAAAGACATTGCACATTATGTTTCTCAATGCATTGTATGTCAGCGTGTCAAACGTCATCATGGTAAACCATTTGGATTATTAATGCCACTTCCTATTCCAAATGAACCATGGGAACAAATCTCTATGGATTTTATCACAGGTCTTCCTAACACTTCATCAGATAATGATATGATTTGGACAATAGTTGATAGGTTTAGTAAATATGCATATTTCATTCCATGTAGAAAAACTTTGACTGCACCTCAAGCTGCAAAATTATTCATTAAATGCATTTTTCCACATCATGGATTTCCTAAAGTAATGTTATCTGATCGTGATGTTAGGTTTTGTAATCATTTTTGGGTTTCCTTATTTCAACATTTTGGTTCTAAAATAGAATTTAGCTCTGCATTTCATCCTAAAAGTAATGGACAGAGTGAGGCTACAAATAGTACTATTCTTGATTTATTGCGTTGTTATTCATTAGATAATCCTAATAATTGGGATGACAAGTTGCCATTGCTTCAATTTGCTTACAATAACACTTCACACACCACTACTGGTCGTGCACCTTTTGAAATAGTTTTTGGTAAAAAGCTTCCCACTCCCATGTCCCTCACCCAAACCGACATTCCGATGGCTGATTCTATTGCTCAAGATCACGTTTCTATACTTCATGGTGTTCACGAGCACATTAGGAAAAGTCAAGAGCGATATACACGTATTATCAATACTAAACGCTTAGCCAAAGAATTCAAGGAAAATGATTTTGTATGGTTGCGAATAATTAAAAGACGTCTCAAAAATATTTTGCACCATCCTAAAATTAAACTTGCACCACGCTATTATGGACCGTTTCGCATTATAGAAAAAATTAATGATAATTCATTTCGATTAGATATTCCATCCCATTGGACCATTCATAATTCCTTTCATATTAGTTTACTTAAATCCTTTAAAGGAACTTTACCACTTGCTCCACTTCTTGATGACCCTCCTTTGATTGAAGAACAATCTAAAATCTTAGTTCCTGAGAAAATCATTGATCATGATGTCACTACTACACGCACAGGTACTCAATATCATCGATATTTGGTTAAGTACAAAAATCACTCTATTGAAGAATGTCAATGGATACATAAAACACAATTAACACCTCATTATGACCACTTAATTACTGCATATCATACACAAAAACATTAATGTAACAGCTCCATGAACATTTCCATGCATGTATTTTTACATGGCACATGCCTATTTTCTTTATTCAGTGATGAAACATGTGACTGGCCATCCATGTTTATTATTTTATCACCTGAGGTCAGTTGCTTGTTCAACTGAGGGGCATGTTATACCTTATGGAATATGTTGAACAATGCATTGTTGGATTGAAATATAAAATAGCCAATGCATTGTTGGATTGAAATATAAAATAGCCAATGCATGGTTGGATTGAAATATAAAATAGCCAATGCATTGTTGGATTGAAATATGGAATAGCCAATGCATTGTTGGATTGTAACATGGAATATGTTAGCCAATGCATTGTTGGATTGTAACAGTAACATGGAATATGTTGAACAATGTATTGTAATTGTTAGAGTGTTAAATTATTTTATCAACTGAGGTCAGTTGCTTGTCAACTGAGAGGCATGTTGTATATTATTGAACAATGCATTGTTAAAGTGTTATATTATTAATGTATTAATATGTTTTTGATATTTTTTGATATAGCAGCTGAAGGTTCGTGAGGAACGTGCAAGGCGTGAAAGGGCGAACATCAATAATCGGAATAATTATTTAGCTTGCAAATAAACTCGCGTAGAAGGTTCTATTGTTAAAAAAGTTATGGTTAGAATAAGGGTCATTGAAGACTGCAGTTTCTGTTATTGAAAGCAATGGCTTTCTGTAAAAGTTATCAACTTTTAGTTTCACGCCTGCTTTTCGAAGCCGCCCTCTTGTAACCACTCTTTTTGACGTAATCAAAATTCCTATAAATACATGCACTCTGTGGACTGTCGAAACAGAGTGCATGGGGGGAGATTGCACCCAATCTTGCGTTCGGTCTCGTCTCTTGTTACTTCTATTTTCTGTGTGTTTTTCTGCGTCCGTAATCTCTGTATGCGCGTGAGCAAGATCCTGACAACAATAATAGTACCATGAGTGGTCAACAGTAGCAACAGGAGCAACAACAGCAACAACAACAGCAGCAACAGCAAGAGCCACATCCAATCATCCCACCTCGACCGGTTCCAACAGAGGTGACTTACACAAAGTTCGGTGGATTTCCGGGTGATGACCCTGATGCACATGTGCGCACCTTTGAGATCATCTATGCAGTGCTGAACCATCCACCCGATCCGGCGTACAAGGCTATCGTATTTCAGGCCACCCTAGTTAATGAAGGGGCTAGATGGTTGACTGAGTATGATATTAATCATTTTGTTAACTATGATGCTGTGCGGGATGCGTTTTTACAGAGGTTCCGGTTGAAGAAGAATCCTGCCGAAATCTTTGACTACTTGCAGAACAATCGATAGAAGCCGCACCAGACTGTTCAGGAATATGCAACATTGTTTAGAACTCACTTAAGACAACTGCCTCCGGCACACGCTAATCTACCGGATGATGTTATAACCCAGTGGCTCATTAACAGTTTGACCCCACAGTTAAGACAAATTATGATCATCCGTTGTGTGGGTGCTATGACACTGGATGTTGTTATTGCGAAGGCCCTGCAACTAGAGCATAAAGTTGGGGGATTCACTGAAGACTTGGAGTGGCTGAAAGCCAGTAAGAACGTAAGAGATGATCCATCTAAATAGATGTATTGCACCAAGTGCAAAAATCCAGGCCACACCAGTGTTACATGTGCCCTTAACCAGATGTATTGTGCCATCTGCAACACAATAGGACACTCAACAGAAAATTGCGCATATAATGCCAAGGTGCAGGGGCGAGCTGCTGTAAATGCCATCATACAGGAACCATGCCAGCCAGCAGCCCATTACGTGCCACCATAGATGCAAAGAAACCAGTCGCAATGATACAAGAATTATCGGGGTCAGAGGAATATCAATTTCAATTCAAATCGATGGCAGATGGGTACATTAGCGGAATGTACTTCTCTTCCACCACCTCGATGTCATTTTTGCGGTGAGATTGGCCACATCCGTAGGTTTTGCAAGGATGCAGTAGAGTACGACAAAAGAAAGAAGGAGCGAAAAAATCCAATGACCAACATGGTCTATATTTCACTAGTTGAATCATAAGCAGTAGTGGTTCAGACGAGATTGGGTAAGCAGTTGCAACCCACCGCTGAGGTGTTCGAGCCTGGTATCGGTGAGCAGCAGCGAATGTATACAAAGTCTAGTCAATGGACAACTAAAGAGCCAACTGTGTTTCTTGATCCAATTCTGATAACACAGGTTCCCCTGCCTAAGGCAAGATTGAATGAACAAAATTCAACCCCAGCAACAGTAGAATCGTCATGAGAATCGGTGAGAAGTACAATCCAAATAGATCAGGTATGGGATATCCTATCTAAGGCTTCAATTACACTCCCTTTGGGACAGTTACTCGCCTTAGTGCCAAGCGTCAGGCAGCAATTTCAACAGCAGGTTAGTCCTGGATCTTCCTGTACTCCGGTGACTGCAACAATACAACCGGAAGCTGATTCTGCAGTGGATCATTTAGTCCCATTAATCACTGTCTGGCATAAAAACCAAAAGATTACTCAAGTGCTAATTGATGGCGGTTCAGGTGTGAATATAACAACGGCAGCACTCTACAAGCAATTAGGTTGGACCCAAATCGAGCCCATACAATTTTTTGTACGCATGGCAGACCAATCCCGAGTCCATCCGGTGGGACTAGTATGGAATATTCCGATTACCTTGCAGGGTACCACGTTCAAAATGACTTCTGTAGTTCTCGAACTACCAGATCCAGCCTTGACTAAAATCTACTTTTCAGACGGCCATGGTTGAAACAAGCCAAAGTTGTACAGGATTGGTCCGCGTAGGAGTTAACTTTCAAAGATAATCACCGTAAATATGTAGTTAAATTGGATGCCATGTAGCCCTGCGAGCTTCATGCAAGACCATATGTAGCGGAGCCGGTCCACATGTTGGATGGCTTATCTGACGACGAGGAAGAGGCGTTTTTGAAGACCAATAAGGATCTGATCTCATTAGGTATTGTAGATCTCCAGTCAGTCGCAGACAAGTGGAGTCCGACCGCTTGCACGGTGGTACCAGTGACCGGAGATGCAGATGGAGATGATAGTGTTGCTATAGATGGAGCCACCTTACATCAACTTTTGCAGTCCACTGATGATATGGTAAAACCTCGATAATTTTATGTACCAAAAGATCAGTTAGTAACATATAATTTGGGTGATGCGGTTAACCTACGACCCGTTAAGATTAAGGCAGGATTGTCAGAGACATTTCAAGATGATTTGATACGACTCTTGCGTGAGTTTTCCGATGTTTTTGCTTGGGATTATCGAGATATGAAAGGTCTGGACCCGCGGATCTATCAACATCGGGTAGTGCTCAAACCAGAGGCGAAGCCAATTAAAGAGTCTAGTTACCGAATGAACCCCAATTATGCAGCACATGTCAAAGCAGAACTCGATCGGTTTCTGAAGGTGGGATTCATTGTACCAATCGAGCATGCTGAATAGATATCTCCGATAGTGATTGTTTCGAAGAAAAATAAACAGCTGCGTATCTGTGTTGATTACCAGAAACTGAATGCGGCCACTATACCAGATCCATTTCCTCTCCCCTTTTTGGACACAATGCTCGACAGGGTGGCCGGGCACGAGATGTATTTATTTCTGGATGGATACAGTGGCTATAATCAGGTGCGGATGGCTGAACAGGACATACCTAAAACAGCTTTTATCACGAACTGGGGTGTTTATGCTTGTACGATAATGTGGTTTGAGTTAAGGAATGCTCCAAGTATGTTCCAACTGCAGGAAGTTTTTTCACCCTACTTGACTACTTTTATGCAAGTATATTTGGACGACTTTTCCTTATTTGGTAAGACTGCGGTGCACCTGTACCATTTATGGTGCTGCTTTGAGAAATGTCACGAATACCGATCATGCTTGAATCCGACAAAGTCTGTTTTGCGGTCTCATGTGGCAAACTACTCGGACATATTATCTCTGCACAAGGGATACAAGTTGATCCGGATAAAGTTGCAGCCGTGTTGGAGGCACCAGTCCCTACGACACCGAAAGAAGTTATGCGTTTTCTGGGGCAAATACGGTGGCATGGCAGACATTTATGGTGGTTAGCTCATTTAGCAACACCACTCAATTGGCGTATGACTAGTGATCCACGGCAGTATGATTGGACACCGGAGTGCCAAAATGCACTTGATCGTTTAAAGGTGTTATTGACGCATGCTCCAATTTTGCAACCACCTGATTGGGATCGTCCGTTCCATGTTTTTATGGATGCATCAGACATCGCTATTGGAAGTGTGCTCATGCAGCAAATGGATAAATGGTTTCGACCTGTATATTATGCAAGTCGTCCATTAGCCCCTGCTAAAAGAAACTATTCAGTGACCGAAAGAGAATGTCTCGGGTTGGTGTACTCTGTGAAGAAGTTCCGCCATTATTTGTTGGGCTGAAAGTTCACCTTCCACGTGGATCATGCCGCACTTGTGTATTTGGTCCGGCAGCAATATTTAGGTGGTCGCTTAGCTCGATGGGTTCTATTATTATAGGAATTTGACTATGAAGTTATTCATCGACCCGGCACAACACATGCCTTGGCGGATTTTCTATCTCGGTTGGATTCCGGTGAAGCTCTCATGGGGGTTGATGACACTACACCAGCAATTTACGCTACGAAGCCAACTATTGAAGAATCTACAACACCTCTTGTTCCTCGTACATACTACGATACGTTACTAACTTTTCTAACTGACGGGTGTCTTCCTCCTCAAACTCCCCCTGCTCTGCGGTGGAGATTTGCAGTTTAGAGTTGCAGATTCCGGTTGATTGTAGGTCAACTATACTACATGAATCATACTGGTGTTTTACTTCGATGTATCCCAACACATGAAGCAGAATCGGTTATTGCTATGGCTCATTCATTACCCTCGGGCGGACATTTTGCAGCTGATCTTACTCACCGTAAAATTCTTCAAAGTGGGCTTTGGTGGCCTACCATGTACAAAGATGTGACTCAGTTTGTGGAGCAGTGTGATACCTGTCAACGGTCTCGACAACCATTACAACGGCACTTCTTTCCCCTTCAACCTGTCTTACCTCTGGAACCCTTTCAGAAGTGGGGTCTAGATTTTATTGGTCCAATAACACCCCCAACTACTTTCACCAATAGCCACTATATCTTGACTTGTACCGATTATGCCACTCGGTGGGCAGAGGCTTGGGCATTATGGTCGGCCACAACAGTTTCAGTGGCCAAATGCCTCATGAAGGACGTTTTTCCTCCTTATGGGTTGCCTCTGGAAATCGTTACGGACCAAGGTACACACTTTGCTAACCACTTAATGCAAGTATTGACCGAGACATTTTAGATTGTCCACAAATTCAGCTCGCCTTATTATCCCCATGCCAATGGTCTGGCGGAGAGTACCAATAAGACTTTGTTGACTATGCTCCGTAAATTGCTTTTGGAATGTCCAGAACGTTGGGACCAGTTACTACCTGCAGTTCTATGGGCTTACCGGACTACGTACAAGGTAGCTACTGGTATGACTCCGTTCAAACTCACTTATGGATTGGAAGCTATTGCGCCGATGGAAGTAGTAGTGCCGAGTCTACGTGTTGCCTTAGCTCAGAAATCGCTACCGGAAGAATCCTTGCCATTTCGGTTGGATACACTCCGATCATTGGATGAACAGCGATGGGAAAGTTTTCTGGTACTTCAAGAAGTTCAGCTTCGTCAAGCTCGTACCCATGATCGCTTCGTGAAGACCCCTGTGTTTACGGTGGGGCAACTAGTGTTATTCTACAATGCTAAAGCAAATCGGTCTGCTGGAAAATTTAAATTATAGTGGTTCGGTCCATACCAAATTATTGAGCAGGTGGGACCCGCTACTTTTATGTTGCCCACCTTAACTGGAGTTCCCCTCCCAAAAGTGGTTAATGGTTCCAAATTACGCCCATATTACCAACAGCCTAATCACCACTGACATGTTCTTTGTTTTTTTTGGCGTGTTACTTACGTTCTGTTTATCTCCGCATTTCGGTTGACCACTGATCCTAATCTCCTCGTTATGGTATCTAACTATGATTAATCGCAGCCCTGTGTTACTGTTTCTTCTACTTCATGCATGCCGTAATTATGATGGATATCTTCCCAATATCGCGTGATGATTAGGGTTTTCGCCCACCTAACGTTGCTTGTGTTACTTAATCTTGTTTCTTTTCTTGTTAATCGCTATTGCATTTGTGTGCGTGTGCATGTTCGTTGTCGTCTGTATTCTTGTGCTTACTTGTGCGCGCCATGGAAGCTTTAGCGAATGTCGCTACTTTCTGTGCAGGACTCACTCTTGAAGTAAGTGAGTACTTGGGCACTCCCGGTTTGTTGAATTTCACTGAATTGCCCTGACATTTAGTGGAATGTCAGCCATTTTATGCGCAAATTATTGCTACCATCGCCTCTACACCTGTTATAGAGCACTGTTGGCCCATTGCCTGCTTCCCATCCCGCGTTGTGATCACTTTAGCTTCGTTTGCTAAAGCTTTCCGTCTCCCTACGGAAGGATTGGAGAATGGTCCACTCCTTCCTGTAGCCACCATGAAGGAGTTGTTTCCCCGGCACTCATCTAATGAGTATGCCATTCTGTGTAGACCCAAACCAGAGTGCACCACTCTGTAGTTTTTAGTTGCTCTTTTGAATTTGCAAAAACGCACTTACGGTATCTCGCACCCCTTCTATTCGATGATCGACATGGCTTCTCGCGATTCTGTCAATTTTGCTTCTTTTTATTTCGGGTGCATTCACCGTGAATGTGTCGCGGTTATCAAATAGGTCAATAAGGGTGACCTTCCGCGTTCTCGTCTTCCCCATATCCTCACTTTTCTCTTTCCAGTAATCCAAGCCACGCAACTGCCTCCAACCGCTCCCATCTTGTTCCATGAAGAATCTACTCAAGTGCTCGAGGACGCAGAGGATGATGATGAGGATCTCTTCTAACTTATTCGTCGGAAACGCAGACATCTAAGCCCCTCTGAGAGCCAAGTGCAAGGATCAACGGCTAGCAATGAAGAAGAAGTCTTCCACGACACTGCTACATCCATTCATGTCGAATCTTCTGATCATTCTTCTCCAAATAAGCAGCAGGAACAAGATGCCCACACCGAAGACTCTGACGAAGTTTCTTCTTGGGAGGATTCTCATCTGCAGAATCAAGATTCGGTGATGGATATTGCTGCTGACATTCTTAACAACGTGATTTCTATGATTGACGCCGTCATCGACAAGGTTGAGGCATCAAAGCAGAATACCACCGGCCTCATTTTGACGCCAATTATTCCACCTCCTCCACCCATGAACACTGTAGAGCCCATTATCCCAGTCGAGCCTGTTGTTCCTGATGCACCAGCTACTTCCTTGTCTTCTCCCAATCACTCTCCACCACCTTCCCCTCACCTATTATCAGCCTCTTCATCCCAGGCACTTCCTCCTCTTACTCTTCCAGCTCCAATGTTTAATGAAATAGAATCGATGGGTCGAATTTTGATCCAATTTTCTCAGCAGTTACCTATGCAATTGAAGATGGCGACTGACACTATCCGACAAGAATTGCAGCACAAAGTGGATGTCTTAGAAGCCGACATTGCTCCATTGCAAGAGGAGACTAATGCAGTTAAGGCAGAGAACCATGCTTTGCAGGTGCAGGTTCAACAACTTCAAGCAAGGATTGCAAAGCAGGACTCTTTGATTGCCCAACGTGATGCTGCTCTGGCCTAGTTAAAAGCCAAGGATGTTCTTTTAATTGATTGTGATGAAGAAATCAAGCAATTAAATCAGTTAGTACAAGATAAGGAGGATGCTCGGATTGCTCTTGACAATCTTTTGGAAGAAACTCGCGTTGAGCTTGATGAGGTCATGCAGAGAGGACAAGAAATGGCTAATTTGGCTAAGCAGACTACTGCCGAGTTACAGGCCGCCTCTGCCAATCTTTTTCAGGCAAATTCTTCTCTCAAAGCCCAGACGAGTTTAACCATTCAACTTAAGAAGGAATTAGCAGGAATTATGAAAGAAAGAGATGCTTATTATCAAACAATTCAATATCAAGCTCAAGAGTTGGAACGTAGACTCAAAAACAGCTGGGAGTTCAAGCTGACAGACTATCCAGAATAGATGGACAAATTGAAGATATGAGATTGAGCCACGATGCAGCCCTCGCCAATAACTTTTACCTACAAGAAGCGTTTTTGCAGACCGAGACTGAAGTTTTGATGAGTCAGGTCATTGCGGCAAGTTCAGTCTGAACTGATGCCCAGCTGGTGGAGCCGGAGACATTAAAGTTGATGCTGGATTCATTGAAAAAGAAAATCTCTAGAACCTTCAAATTAGCAAGAACTATGTATATACAAGGCA
>CM035416.1:108145206-108187706 GCA_020310875.1 Ceratopteris richardii | reverse complement strand
TGAGGATTGTGGTTCCAGAAAAATAGCTCTCTCTCTCTCTCAAACGTAGCTACATAAAAACACATTAAGAGAAAATAAGTATACACATTACATATATATATATATATATATATATATATATATATATATATATATATATATATATATATATATATATATATATATATATATATATATATATATATATATATATATATATACATATACATACTTACACACATGTATTCACTTAGTTAATTAAAACACATCACACACTAATACATGCATTCTATAAAGTAAATAACTCTCTCTAGCATCTTTGTATTAAGACTCTTTGTAGGCACACATACGTATATATATTTATATTTTATTAAGTTAAAAATTATAAACATACACATTCATAGGAGATGAAATCATATTCTAATCAGCGTTAGAACACACATATGTCTACACATACATACACTTTAAGATTCATTGATTCCATACACATGCATATGGTCATATATATATATATATATATATATATATATATATATATATATATATATATATATATATATATATATATATATATATATATATATATATATATATATATATATTTATATATATATATATATTCTCTCTCTCTGTCTCTCTCTCTCTCTATGTATATATATATATATATATATATATATATATATATATATATATATATATATATGTGTATATATATATATATATATATATATATATATATATATATATATACACATATATATATATATATATATATATATATATATATATATATATATATATATATATATATATATATATATATATATATATATATATATAGAGAGAGAGAGAGAGAGAGAGAGAGAGAGAGAGAGAGAGAGAGAGTTGCATTGGCACACACATAGGATTGATTCGACACATACGCTAAAGTTTCCTGTAGTCACATGTAGATAAACACATAGGGTTGAACCTCACAACACATAAACAGACACACTTATCCATTTACATAGAAACATACCTAAACACAACTCTGCATAGATATTCTCTCTCAGTTTAGCTCTGGGGAACATGAAACTCTAAACATTTTTCACAGAGCTTAAGCTGGACCTGGCCCTTGGGCATATCTAACCTTGCATAAGGAGACAAAGAGTGGACAAAAGAATGCCTTTCTAAAGCTCTAAGGGAAGGGATCCCATCCATAGACTTCGGAAGTGACCCCACTCACACTCGCATAGCAGCTCTTGCTTCAACAACAGTAGTGCCATACCCAAATATGGAGATGAGTAGTCCTTCTTTCTCATGAGGATTGTGGTTCCAGAGCGTAGGAGACCCTTGTAGATGGCTATGAGGAACTCTCTCTCTCTCTCTCTCTATCTCCCTCTCTACCATCTCCCTTTGCACGCGCTCATTGATGGACATCTACAGTGGTCTGCTGAGAAGGGGGAGCTTAATCTCTCTGTCTCTCTCTCAATGTCCCTCAGCCTCCATCTTCTCCTCTATGTCATCCACAACAGCCAGAACAAGAAAAAAATAGCTCTCTCTCTCTCTCTCTCGAACGTACTTGCATAAAAACACATTAAGAGAAAATAAGTATACACATTATATATATATATATATATATATATATATATATATATATATATATATATATATATATATATATATATATATATACGCACATGTATTCACTTAGTTAAGTAACACACATCACACAATAATACATGCATTCTATAAACTAACTAACACTCTCTAGCATCTTTGTATTAAGACTCTTTGTAGGCACACATATGTATATATATTTATATTTTATTAAGATTAAAAATTATAAACATACACATTCATAGGAGATGAAATCATATTCTAATCAAGGTTTGACCACACATATGTCTACACATACATACACTTTAAGATTCATTGATTCCATACACATGCATATGGTCATATATATATATATATATATATATATATATATATATATATATATATAGAGAGAGAGAGAGAGAGAGAGAGAGAGAGAGTTACATTGGCACACACATAGGGTTGATTCAACACATACTCTAAAGTTTCCTGTACTCACATGATAAACACATAGGGTTGAACCTCATAACACATAAACAGACACACTTATCCATTTACATAGACACATACCTAAAGACAACTGTGCATAGATATTTAGCAACATGAATACATTTGGGTAGACAAGCATAGGCATACAAGAGTAGGAACTTATTTAGACACTTATAGATATATACATATTTTCACATCCACATGTAATCACACAAGCATATAGATCCATAAACAATAGAATATACTCTTACCCATGCAATGAATATCAATGCACATGCATACATATGGCACATACCCATACACACACACATGAGCATGATTAAAATATATGTAATCATAAAGCTTCTTTGTATTCAGCTACAGAAGACTTCATAAACTTAAGGATTTTAGATGATGATATCTTTGATTAGTCCAGCTCTTCATGGTTTTGCTGCCTGCAGGTACTAAAGAGAGATTAGTCAAGACAAAGAAATTTATCAAAAAGGTTTGAGAGAGATAAAAGTTAACCATCCTGAAAACAAAATGTTTTTATTTTTTTGAATGTTAATTTGGATATGGAAATCATTCGGACAGCGTGTGAGTATTGTCCATTCAAGGACCCATAAATGCATACATACGTTGCTTGCCACATGCAATCGAAATGAAAACAAAATGAAATGTGTACCTGGGTCTATAGAAGGAACATTCTACTTTTTTCTTCTAAGGTACATATATATGTACGCATTTGGCTACTGTAATCTAGATCAGCTTCCATCTTTTTGTTTGTCTGCGTCAAAATTGATTTTTTTGTTTAATTGCATTTTAGATATAGAATCTGATATGTTTCTGCAATGACCTGCTTATCATCCTACTTAGCGTCTGCCTTCCCACTGTGTACACAGAAACACCATCACGAGCCTCTCACTTATGGTACTCTTCTGCAGGGTGTGATGTGTTGTAGAGTTGACTTAGCTTAGACACATAATAAGTTGATATTGATCGTTGGTATACTCTATAGAGGAGAACCTCTATACCCGCCGGTGCATCACATGGATTGAATTGTGCTACTCGTACGTCGAAGGCCGTCTCTCTATCAAAGTGTGATTTATTCCAACTATAGTATCCATGTCAAGTCCTTATCTCTCCATCATGTTCCACTTCAACGTAGTGGATAAGTTCTCAATTCAGCGTGCCATTGGTAAGCTTTGTTCAGCTCACACCATAAGCTCTGCTACCACTGTATAGATGTGCGCAGCTATGGTGCTATGAGGATACACATAGACATCGACACTCAGATGCAGAGAGAGAGAATATACTTTGATAATGCCCCGCGTTCTTGCGGTGCAAGTATGTTCATACTTTTTAGTTCATTGTATGTTTTACAATATAAAATGCCATGTCATCAGTTTTGACGAATGCTCCCATTCGTTATGAAATCTTTGAAGAAGGCTTTGAGCGTGTTATCCGATGGAGACTGTCGAAACGGTCGAGAAAGAGATTTCCGAACCGAGAACATGCATTTTGCCATTATATTTCGTTCTCCATGGAAAGTGGAACAAGGTATCCCATGCACTCTAGCAACAGTGATCCACAACATGTTTGCCGTTTTCTTTTTAAATAAAGGAAGCTCGACCTTGGCCTATTCTCCCGGACTTTAATTAAAATAGAGGAAGCTCGATCAGCATGTTTTGTGCACTCTAGCAACAGTGATCCACAACATGTTTGCCGTTTTCTTTTTAAATAAAGGAAGCTCGACCTTGGCCTATTCTCCCGGACTTTAATTAAAATAAAAAAGAAAAATTACAAGTGAATGGAACTAGTTCCATGGGACCCCCCAAATCCCACAATGCAGGAATAAGTTCGGTGTTTGCCGTTATCGTCAATAATGAATTGAGCAGACGCGTGTTAGGGCTTTCCCTCTGACCTCCATGCTCGTCGAGCTTCTGTGACTTTTTCTGCTACTGTCGCCCCCCCTGGAGGGGGGGTTCTATTCAGACAATGTCGGGCTTTGTGGTGAGTGATGTCGCTGCAAGATGCTCTCAGAGACGGGATGGTGGGCCCGTCTGGTTTGCCTGACGGACTGAATGGAATCAATTCAGTGGTTAACCCTGTATTCGACCCTAGAGGAGCTTTTGGAGAGGAAATGAGGGTTAACTCGGGACCTGGAACTCATGAAAATCATCAGGTATTATCTAGCCCTAATAATATTTTTCAAAGCTCAAGTGTGAAGTTGTATGCCTGCGCTGTGCAAACACAACATCAAGGTCCTTTCTCCATGTTCAACATGCAAGGTCTACCAGGTATGCCCCCTGCTCCAGTTGTAGGTAGTGACTATAATGGTAAGAAGAAAATGGAGATGGAAAATGAGGGGGATGGAGCTAACCCTAGAGTTTGTCCCAAACATGTTCTCAATCTTGATCCTGAAGAGGAAGACATAGAGGACTCTATGCTTGTTATTGAGAGCAAGACCCTAGAAAGATGGAATAACCATTTGACCGAGAAAGTTGTGATTGGCCTATGCCATGGTCCTAGACCTGCTCAGGACATTTTAAAAAGTTGTATTAAGATCAACTCGGAAAGTAGGGGGCTGTTTGCTAAGCATATACAGTATCTGCCTAACAATTACTTCCTTTTCTTCTTTGAAGATGCTCACAATGTCATGCAAGTGATAGCTGAGGGACATTGAATCATTAGAAACACTCCCATCTCTTTTTTTAAGTGGTACCTAGGGTTCAACCCTAGAGGCCCAAAACCTAGAAAGGTGCCTGTGTGGATAGAAATTCCTGATCTGCCTGTTGAATACTATCCTTGGATTGAGCAATTGGGTGGTCTAATTGGTAAAGTTCTTGGTCAAAAACCTAGAAATGGATTTAATCCTAAATGGGACCCTCTAATGTTAATAGAAGTGGATATTTCTAAGAATATTAAAACGGTGCTTGTTCTTAAAAATTTTGAAGGCTTTAAGCTGCATGAACAAAAAGTGGTGTACAAGAATCTGCCTAATGCCTGTTTCCATTGCTATAAACAGGGGCATTTGATTAAAGACTGCCCTATTCTTTTGAATATCCAAGGTAAGGACAACAAAGGTGAGAGTTTAGTGAAACAGGTGCTTGACATTAAGAAAGAAGATCTTACCAAGGAAGACCAGGGGTTCAAAAAGGCTACTGGTAAAACTAGAAGAAGAACATTCCAAGCGGGTCTCAAACCAGAAACTCTAGAGAAGGTGATAAGTAACCCATTTCAGGTGCTTGATGAGACTAGTCCTGTTGAACCCGAGAACTCAGATTTTGCAGGTACACAAACAATGAATAAAGTTACACTTATAGGTAATTCTAAAAGTATTAACCAAGGTAATGGGGAAGGATGGACTATTGTTGGTAAGAAAGGTAGTGCTAAGTCCCAATCCCCCAAAATAGGCATCTCCTCTGATTCTCTCACTTCAGAAGATGAAAATGCTAATGATCTTCAAAGTGCTGATGTTATTTTTGTTGAGCAATTAAATAAAAGTGATGAGGAAGGTATGCTTCAGGCAAGCTTCTTGGATGGAAATGATGATAATATGGCTATTGATAGGTCAGCAAGCCCTATAGCTAAAGACAAAGCTAAAACTAAAAGGAAGGATGTGGTAAGATCATCCATCTCAGTTGTTAAGCCACTCAAGAACCTTAAAAAGTAACGTGGTTTGTCTTCTCCTAGTCCTGTTTTTTGATGGATTTCCTCAATATTATCTCTCTTAACACCAATGGCCTCTCTCATCCTGTTAGAGGCAAGATTATTTGTGACCGGTTAAAAGATGCCTCTTTAGTTCCTGACTTCCTTTGCTTGTAGGAGCTAAAAATTGGCGGTTCTCATCTTCTGGCCAACCTAAAGATTGTTTCCAGTAGCTCCATTTGGTTCCATACCAAACACAATGGCAAAGGTGGTGCTGCTATTGGTATAAATGCTAGACTCAATCAGTTTGTTGAAAAGGCCTTGACCAGTGCCTCCAATCAGTGGATAGGCCTTAAGTGTAAAGATCCTTTTGATTTCACTATTATTCTGTGTGTATGCTACTAACAACTCCTTGAATAGATCTAAATGCTGGGAGGAGATTGGTAAGCTTGATGGTGATATTATTTTAAGTGGTGATTTTAACATGGTCACTAAATCTGCTGATAGATTTGGCAATGGCAATAATGTGATTGTTGGTAGTGAAAAAAATCAATGGTTTAGGCTTGTTAATATGCATAATCTTTTTGACATCTCTACTAATACTGGGCATACTTGGAATAATAGGAGTGTTAAAAATAGGTTATCTGCTAGGTTATAGAGGTTCTATATGAATTCCTCTAGATTTTAGAAGCTGTGGAATAGCATTTGTGTTATTGACTCTTCCCTTCAGCTATCAGATCATGCCCCCCTCATTATCAAGTTATCTAGTAATAACCCTACCTATAGAGCTTCTTAGCCCCATTTTGATATGTCCCTGTTTAAGGTGCCTGTGGTTAAAGAGGAGATCAACAATATTTTTAAAAAGCATTTTGTTAAAGGTTGTTCCCTTTTTAAGGCCTAGGAGGATGCTATTAAAGATGTTCAGCACACTCTTACCTTCTTCAAGAAAAAAACTAGGGAGATAAGATACAATAGAAGAATGATGCATCTTATTAAAGAGATAGAGAGAATTGAGTGTTCTAATTTAAGTAGCAATGTTAAGAGACAAAAGATCCTGGAACTTCAGGAAAAAGTGAGGTATGAAGACTACCTCTCGCTTGTGGTGCCCTTCTCACGTCTAGAGAGTTTTGGGCTCGGAAAGTTGATAAACCTAATAAGCACATGTATGAGATCATGAGGAAAAAAAAAAGCTAAAGATTTTATTCCCTTGTTAAAGAGAAGTCCCTGTTTGGCAATGCCCACTCGAAAGTTGCAATGAATAGTCATCTTTCATCCCCTTTTCAGCTTTGTAGATCCATAAGACAAGGCTGTCCCTTGGCCCCTTTGCTTTTTGCCATCACTAGTGATGCCCTTGGCTCGCTTGTTAAGGATTGTATCAATCAAGGTTCTATAAAAGGTATTGAGATTCGTAGAGCTCAAACTAAACTTTGTCTGCAAATGTTTGCTGATGATACTAACCTTGTGATGAGAGCTGATGCTATGTCTGCTAATACTTTTTTAAAGTGTCTTAATACCTTTTGCACAGATAGTGGTTCATTTGTTCATCATCATAAAACTGGTTTTTTTTGCTTCTAATGATACTATTCCTGAGTGTGTTCAAGTGGCAGGTTGTGATATCATCAAGAAAGGTACAGTCTTCAGGTTGCTAGGTATCCCTATGGGCTTTGACATTACCAATGAACAAAGGTGGAATTGGGTTCTTGATAAATTTAGAGAGAAGATTTTCAAATGGATGGATATGCAGTCTAACATCTCTCAAAGAGCTTTTGTGTTGAAGCATTATATTCTCCCTGCTCTGACCTATTCTCTTGCTTGTTGGCAGCCCTCCAAGAAACAGTTGGCCCAAGTCATAGCTCTGTCCAGGAGATTCTTATGGGGGAATTCTAAAATTCCAAAAGTTGCTTGGAAGATTTGTTGTATGAAGAAGAAGTCAGAGGGTGGACTTGGCCTGATATGCCCTACCAGGATGGCTACTCAAATGGCTGCAAAATGGATTCTAAGAGCTCTTTCCTCTACTGATTTTTGGGCCTGTTTAATTAAAAGAAATACTAAGAAATTTTGCTTAAGGAACAATAAGAGTTGGTCTGATTTTTCTCTTTGGGATGTTGTGTCTACCCCTGCCATTTTTATCCCCAAAGGGAGCCAACTTGTCTGTAATTTTTGGAGAGCTTGGATGGTTGTCAAAGATTGCTACAAGCTGCCCATCTGGTTTGCAAAGAATTATTCTTGTTTACTGCAGGATTCCTTATGGGTTGGGTGGTTTACTAATTTTAATAATTCTCCTCTTTCCATAAGGTGGCATATATGTAAAAAGCGAGGATTTGTTAAATGGGAAGATTTATTAAGGAATGGCCATGTGATTGAGGACATGCATATTTTGAATACTAACAGTTTGTCTTTGGCGTGTAAACAGATAGTCAAAGAAAGGAAAGTGCAGCTGATGAGAATGAGAGAAGATAACTTTTGGGAAAAGTTTGTTTGCCTTTCAAAGGTGGCACAGGACATGTACACCTATTTCAAAAACACTCACACCAACATCAGAAGCGTTTGTGGAAGATTGAATAACAAGTGGGGACTGTCCTGGTCCCATTTGCAATGGATATATAGCTTTCAAACCATCTGGACATTTCCTATGTCTGACAAGCAATCCTGAATATTATGGCTGATCCTCCACAAAGGTGTCTCGACTGGAACCAAAGCTAGGAAGTACTATAATATTGATGCAGGACTTTGTAAAGCTTGTGGTAAGGTTGAAGATCTGGAGCATCTGTTCTTTAAATGTAGAGCAATCATGGGATACTAGAAAATCATTTTTCTCTACTGCAAGACTGCTGGTATCAAGACCCCTAGGTTCAGAGAGCTGCTTATTGGAGAAACATACAAGATGTACATAGCCTTGTATCAGATTTTAAGGGCTCACATTCTATGGACTATATGGAAAATCAGAAATAGCAGATTGTATGACAGAATTGGTAAAGATTTCCTCTTCTCCTGCTTACTTGGGATTAGGAGGCTGATTCACATGTGCATCAATTCTCCCCTCAATGGGAATATGATGGATAAGAACCCCTTGTATATTCTTAAGAAGTTCCCTTACAGCTCATGGAAAAGCAAATTGCTTCAGATACATTCTAGTGACAGAGATAACATGATCAATTTCTTTAGCTGGTACATTAATGATTGTTTGACGTAACCTGTAGATTATTTGGGGCCTTTTGGTCTTTCCTCGTGTGGATCCTTTCCTTGGGTTTTTTCTCCCTGGCTATTGGGAGTGAACTGTTGTAACATCTCTCTTTGTCTTGCATCAATATTATACTTTCTGTTTTTGCTCAAAAAAAAAATGGATTGAGCATTCAATGAAGGTTTCATACTTTCATGGAGTCTGACTCACCGCGTCATGACGTAACGCTTTACACCCAGAACACGCTTTACGTTCCATCCTACGGCATTCATCACTCGGCTGTCCATGCCTTGTAGAGTCGGAGGCCACCGCTTGAGTAGGGGTTTATGGTACTACCAAGAAGATGCATGACTGCCACGATGTTGGAACGTTTCGCCGCTTGCATATCTGAATCCCGAGGAGCATTTGTCTTCCCCAGTCCATGAAAAGACTCTGGTTTCAGAATCTACAAGACGACATTCACAGTCGGGACAAAGCGATAGGCTTTTGCTGCTTTTGATGGAATCTACTCCTTTTATAGAAAGACCTGAATCAGGGTTTCGGTTCGGCATCTTAGTCAAATCAAGAAACGGCGCTCAAATAGTTGCTTTTTTTTTTTTTATAAAGGAAGTTCGGCCTTAGCCTAATCTCCCGGACTTTAATTATATTAAAGAGAAAAAGTTACAAGTGAACGGGACTAGTGCCCATGGGACCCCCCGAATCCCACAACGCAGGGGAGGAGTCTAGCAAGTTACAAGGCATTACAAATGAGGTGGATAACATTACCATCACCCTCATGTGGGACCCATTTGGGTTTCAACTTGTTGTTTTCCAGGAGATAAATACAGTGATGTCTAAACGGAGGTGAAGTCTTGACTCGGGAGATTCTTTTACCAAGGAGAAACAAGGATTTCTCGATCGACCATTCCTTAGGAGTTTGGTCGAAATTGACGGCACAGCGCTCTCTCCAAATCTTCCAGAGAGCCTCGCCTCTGATGGCATTCCATAGCCTCGAAGAGCACCCAATCGCCTCACCCAACATCACTTGTTGCCAGTTGATTTGACTCGTAATTCTCAAAACTCGGGACACGTGATGCCAGACAACACGGGACTTGGGGCAGTCAAAGAACAGGTGGGCTAAATCTTCGATGCACCGATGACAACGCTTGCACCATGGCGGCACACCACAGATTTTGTTAGCCCTTGCATTGGTCCAGATTCCTTTATGCAAGACCTGCCACATGAGAACGGACTTTTTGACCTCAATTAGGGGGTGCCAAAGAGACATGAATTTTAGCTCCCATCGAAGTTTGGTCCAAGCAAGGCACCATCTCTTGTTAAGGGTGTGGTGAACATCCACTTCCCCTTTGAAGTTCGGGATTCTGGACAGATTCTTACCATTGCTCCATTTGAGGCCCTCCGAGCAAGGAGGATCCTGACCGCAGAGAAGGCGGGTAGTAGAGCGGTCCCAGGCTAAACACCTGCTTTGAAGAAGAGTCCATTCCTCAAAGGTAATGCTAAGTCTCGGATCCAAATCTTCGAACCTAATCCACTGGCGGGTCTCTTGTTTCCAGAGCTGTTTCCACTGTTTGAACCCCTTGTTCCATAACCGCCTTGCAGTTTGGAGGTTCCAAGAATCCACTCCCCGAATGCCACTGATCGGGAACCAGATAGAGTCATTTTGTCTTATGCCAACTGCCCACTTCCAATCATCGCTGATTCTGATGAACTGTTTGGCCTTGTTCCAATTCTTCCATAAGGAACACACGAGGCTAGAGCCTTTAGGGCAGACTGGGTGGGGGGAGAACAAAAGAGTGAGAATCCCTATGTCCTTCCAACCAGGGAGGCCGACAAAGGTAAAGTCTTCCGTGTTTCTGAAGATCAATTTAGCCCAAGAGGACTCCCTATTGCTCCAGGCCTTGATAAGCCATTTAGCCGCTAGTTTGTCAGCTAATCCAGCAATATCCAAAATACCCAAGCCCCCTGAGTCTTTAGGGCTAATGCAAGTTTCCCATTTGATTTTGGGAACCCCCCTTCTGTTTGGGTCCCCAGTCCAAAGGAAGTTCCTGCATATTCTTTCTACTTTGGCCAAGTCTTTCTCCTTAGGTCTCCAACACGAGATAAAGTAAATAATTGTAGATAACATAAAGGTGTTAATAACCATAGCACGCCCTGCCAGGTTGACTTGCATACCTTTCCATTGATTCAGCTTGCTATCCAACTTGGATAGCACCCAGTTCCATCGTTGTTCCATTGAGATATCGAAACCCATCGGAATGCCGAGGAGACGGAAGACTTGACCGCTAGGGATAACTTGACACCCCCGATCCACCAACAATTGGGGAGTAGGCCCGCTGATCGCTCTAAAGTAGACCAAATGAATTCTCTTGGGAGAGTCATCTTTTACGTACTGGACTTCCACAAGCATGGGTGGGGAGGCAGGATGAGGGTGGAGGAGTAGAGGATGGAGGAGGAGGGGATGGAGGAGACTGAGGTGGAGGAGGGGGAGATGGTGGAGATGGAGGAGAGAGAGAAGGTGGTGGAGGGAAATGGGTGGGGGCCACGGGGGGGAAAGAGAGAGAGAGAGAGAGAGAGAGAGAGAGAGAGAGAGAGAGAGAGAGAGAGAGAGAGAGAGAGAGAGAGAGAGAGAGAGAGAGAGAGAGAGGAGGGGGTGGCGAGGGGTGGTGGTTGCGGGGTTGGTGGGGGGAGAGAGGATGGGGTGGCGGGGCATGGTGGTGGCGGGATTGGTGGGGGGAGAGAGGAGGGGGTGTTGGGGAGAGGTGGTTGCGGGATGGTGGGGGGAGACAGGAGGGGGTTGCGGGGTTGGTGGTGGGAGAGAGGAGGGGGTGGCGGGGCGTGGTGGTTGGGCTGGTGGGGAGAGAGAGGAGGGGGTTGCGGGGTTGGTGGGGGGAGAGAGGAGGGGGTGGCGGGGAAAGGTGACCGCACGGTGGTGGGGAGAGAGAGAGGAGGGGGTTGCGGGGTTGGTGGGGGGAGAGAGGAGGGGGTTGCGGGGTTGGTGGGGGGAGAGAGGAGGGGGTGGCAGGGAGAGGTGGCTGCAGGGTGGTGGGGAGAGAGAGAGGAGGGGGTTGTGGGGTTGGTGCGAGGAGAGAGGAGGGGGTTGCGGGGTTGGTGGGGGGAGAGAGGAGGGGGTTGTGGGGTTGGTGGGGGGAGAGAGTAGGGGGTGGCGCGGTGTCGTAGAGATTTTATCTCTACTCTCGCTTCTTCTTGCCTCAAATCAGATCATTGTTTGGAACAAAGGTTCATGATGTCAAGCTCAAGCAGAATCATATTTTTTCTTAATTGTTCGTTGGAATGTTGGCCAAATGTCATGAAAATTTCACCTCCAAATGTGGGTTGTTAGCAGAGACACAAGCAGTGTGATGAATTTCAGTCATGGGATGTTATCTCTTGAAACTCATTAATTACTAGCTATGCATATTTGGAGATCTTATTGTCTTCCATAACATTTATGTGGGTACCGAGTTGAATAATGTTCTAACTCTAGAATATTATACGTGGATGGTATGGTGAAAATGAGTGGCTTCAAATGAAAAGGTGAAGAGAAAAGAAAAGGGCGCTTCTAGAAACAAAGGATATGCATAAAGAGAAACAAAACAAAAGGGCAAATATGTGTGCATGAGAAAGTGGACAGAAAGAAACTGAAGAAGAACTCTCTGTTTTAGCATGAAGGCGAGCGCAACTCACAGAAGAAGATTTTGTGGTTGGTGCATGCGACCACTAAAACAAGTGAACTTTGCATGGCAAACAAGTGGCGCATGGGGAAGATTCACTATCGACGATTATTTTTGGGAAGGAGTGCTATAACAGTATAAAAGATTTTGCTGCGCATCAGTGAGGGGGGCCAATGTCATGTTTTGATCTGGCGCAGAAATCCATCAAAGAGAGAAGGTGGCTGCTGTCTGAGGATTGAAGAGCTCAGACGTTCTAGCGTGGAGGGGGCTGGCGCTGATGAATAGAGAAGAAAGAAGAGCGATGCGGCTCAAAAAGAAAGGAGAGCACTAACAAAACTCTATCAGGGGGCGGCAGAGAAGAGCTGGTGGGCAAAATCCTAGGGAAAGAACGATTGGTCCGCTGCTCATTAGAGAAGAACACAGCCATAATCAGAAAGAGGCGCAGCCATCATCAGAGAAAGGCTTGCTCTAGCGAAGAAGGTTTTGAGCATATTACTTCTGTTGCGCTGAGGCTGTGTGACGACCAATCAACATTAAGGTTTTGACAAACTAGAGAAAAAGAATATAACATGATCCTGATCTGACTTCGATGACATGAACAAAGAAAAGCTGAGTGATCTAACCATTTGGTTCCAACATTTGAGAATACCTGTGCTATGTTGATGACGTACCTAGTTGTGCTTTTATTTAATGATTGCGATTTTATTTTTACTCAGATGCTCATTTTGAATTACGCATACAGCTGAAGCCTCAAACTATAAAAGAGTTGCTATGATTAATTTCTGAGAGTTTTTGTTATGTTTAGAATCCATTTATAATTTTGTTGGGCGACAGATGTCTTCTGTTTTGCGTCTCTTAGCTTCAATCACTAAGTGCAGAAAGGAACAAAATTGCGCTCTGGTGATTACCTTGATCAAAGGAATGACTCCTTCCGCTATAAAGGCAAGCAAGCAGAGATGGACCTTCATGTTACAACGTTAAGCACACATCAAATCATCTGACACCGTGAGGAGGGCTGATCTTGCAGACACTAAAGAACATTGATTCTGACTAGTTTGTCAGGTATAATCCTTTGATTTTGATGAGCATCGTCTATATCTGCTATAGTGACGGCAACTCTAGTTGCCAAGGGAGGCGGAAGAGAGGTGCCAAGGTCCGTTACTACTGCTATTTGTTTTTACATGGATAATTTAGTTCAAGCTAGCATGCCTATGGTTCGTTTTGTTGCCGCCCTAGCCATCTATTAAGGTTCAACTGACTGACAGCATTGACTTATGCAAAGATTCAATACATTTATTTATATCGCACGAGAAAATCTGATGAGAGCGCTTAATATTACAGATTTCATAAGTATCGATAATATAACTATTGTTTTGATCTTTATGCTTATAATTAATGATGTTTGAACTTAGAAATTATGCTTATAATTCGATGTTTGAGTAATTTACTAGCGAAATGCGCAGCTAGCAAAACTATATTTTTCATGTTATGATGTGGAAAATTTATAAGAATCGCAGCGCTCAACTTTGAATTTTGTATCGCAAGCATCTGTGTTTGTTCATAATGTAAAACACGCTTTCTCTTCATTATTCATATGTTTTTTAAATTTGCAAGTCGACGATTCTGAATCAATATCTGCCTTGTTTTGTACGATGATTTGTTAGTTTGTTCTTTTGAGTAGAGATTCATAATCATGATGCAAGGGAAATCCATTTTTAATACGAAAAAGGTGATTAATGAGATGCTAAATGCGACACGCAAAACAAAAGATATGAAACGAGCGTGCTTTTGATAAATATAAGGTGTTAACTTCTCAAGAACTATGTGAGTTGTATAAATATCATATGAATCTTTTTATTAATATTATTTTTCTTTGGTGACTTAAGAGGATGTTTGTTTCAGCTTTATATCATGTAACCTTTGAATGACGAGTCTATATTGGTTGATCTTGAGTTAGTAGCACTTTTAACCTCTGCTTCATAATTATCAAGTATTTAGCAGCAAGTATGGCTGTCATCAAACTGTTCGCATAATAGTATCACGATAAAGCACTCAAATTTTGTTCATGATGTGTTCAAACTCTGAATGAGAAAAGAATATTTCATACAAATTCCAAAGTTAAATGATTGTTTGTTTATATTTAAAATTTGAGATCTTTCCAAGAATTTGTAGGATGTCCTCAGAGTGTTTTAGGAAAGCATGATTGAAAGATTACAGAAGAGTTGGTTTGAAAGATAAACCGTTAATTGACCAAATAGAAAGGGACTTATATATTTGAGCAAAAAGCATTGAAATATTTGCAGTTTCTTACATTACATAAAGATGCGAACATTTTCTTGGATATGGTTTTGTATTATTACACATGTTCAAGCTTCACATTTCTACATAGTTTGGGAAACATATTCGATTTTTTGTTTGTAATTATATTGAGGTAAACTTATTACAAATAACTGTGTGTGTGACTTACAGACACGAACTTTTCAAAAAAAAAGAAAAATTGTTGCAAGTAACATCAAATGATGCATTAAATGATCTTCCTTGTTATTATGTTAGAAGTAGAGAACTGATATGAAGCGTAAAAGTATAGTGCATAACTCATAACAGTATAGTGCACAACTCATAACAGTATAGCGCAGAACGCATCTTTTGTTTTAGTCTTTATATAGTGTTTGTAGTCTGAATGTATTCTTTAATTGTTGGCGTAATATCTATTTGCTATTCCATATGCATCCGCAAACAGATAGAATTGACGCAATCTTACCCAATATATCAAAAACAGAAATTCTCTCATTAATGTGATACAGTTTTTGATGAATATCTCGAGCTTTGATGCCAACGTCCATTGAGTTGTATTTCTCTCAAGTATATAAACACTGATTGTTTATTCTATTGATTATATTTAATGGTATACTCATGCTGTTACATCATAGTAACACGTTTTACTAGTTGTTGATCTAACTTATGTCAATATCATTTCTTCTTATTCAATGAATAATGTGATGGATGTTAATCCACATCGAGATAGGAAAAGAGTGAGCGAAATTGATCATAAATGACGATAGATCTATGGTTGAGTTCTACGATTTGAAATTTGATGAGTTCAATTCGAATTACAATAATCACTTGTGTACCTATTTGATAATTTAACATTTTACGTAAGCTTAACTCATTTCGGATTACGAGACTCAAACATACTAGATTCGTGAAAACTTGACTTTGTAAGCTAAAGGAGAGGCCAACTAATTATCTAGAAACATGACGAATTTAAAGTCATGTGATGTAATAAACTAAAATTTAAGTGGAAATATGATGTATGCTTGTCATATGATATATGATTGAGCTACTAATTCATTCTCTTGCGTTTAATTTGCTCTTTGAATTTTCATAAGCACCTGAATTTTAATTAATTAATACTAATGTGTGACGAATGTTAAAATTCTTGTTTCACAAACACACAAACAATAGACTATGATAAGATTTTTACCATTAAACTACTTATCCATTTTCTTGAGTAGCGTTCATCCTCTTTAAGTCTTCTAATTACTTGAGATTGTCCCAAGCACCTGGCGTGCGCCGTATTTCCCGCGGTTGGCCCGATTCTCGGACCGTCGCTTTCGCGCCGACAGAATTGGTGAACCCGACGTGAAGCACCTCGGCTCGGCAATCTCAGGTAATCTCAAAATCAAAAACATAAATTATAAGAAAGAGAGTTTTGTAGTGTTCTCCCTCAAAATTAAAAACACACATGAATGGTAGTTTTGTAGTGTTCTCCCTCAAAATTAAAAACACACATGAACGGGAGTATTGTAGTGTTCTCCCTCAAAATTAAAAACACACATGAACGGGAGTATTGTAGTGTTCTCCCTCAAAATTAAAAACACACATGAACGGGAGTTTTGTAGTGTTCTCCCTCAAAATTAAAAACACACATGAACGGGAGTTTTGTAGTGTTCTCCCTCAAAATTAAAAACACACATGAACAGGAGTTTTGTATTGTTCTCCCTCAAAATTAAAAACACACATGAACGGGAGTTTTGTAGTGTTCTCCCTCAAAATTAAAAACACACATGAACGGGAGTTTTGTAGTGTTCTCCCTCAAAATTAAAAACACACATGAACGGGATTTTTGTAGTGTTCTCCCTCAAAATTAAAAACACACATGAATGGGAGTTTTGTAGTGTTCTCCCTCAAAATTAAAAACACACATGAATGGGAGTTTTGTAGTGTTCTCCCTCAAAATTAAAAACACACATGAACGGGAGTTTTGTAGTGTTCTCCCTCAAAATTCAAAACACATGAACGGGAGTTTTGTAGTGTTCTCCCTCAAAATTAAAAACACACATGAACGAGAGTTTTGTAGTGTTCTCCCTCAAAATTAAAAACACACATGAACGGGAGTTTTGTAGTGTTCTCCCTCAAAATTAAAAACACACATGAACGAGGAGTTTTATCTCTCCCTAAACAAAAGATAATTACGAGCACGAGCACGAGGAGTTTTATCTCTCCCTAAACTAAAATTAAGAATTTAATGATGCAAATATTGCTTTTCTAATCAATATTTTGAGTGGTTTAATGCAGGACAAGCAAGAAAAGGCGATTTGATGGAAGCTACAAAATTTGACTTAATATTACTTTGGGTTTTACAGATAGGTTATCCAGAAGTATTATCTTGAATTGATATATTTGCTTTAAATTGGCTAATAGTTATGCTTCTCACAAGTTTTTCAAGATGAGTTATTTTTCAGGATTAGCAAGAAGAATGGGAGTTATTTTTCAGGATTCGCATGAAGAATGGGAGTTATTTTTCAGGATTCGCATGAAGAATGGGAGTTGATTGATGAACCAAGATTTTCTTTAAGAATAGACTATGAATAACTATTTACTTCCCTTTTTGCACCATTTTTTAAGCTTGCATTTAAAGTATGCATCAAATTATGTACAAACACATGTTGAATTTTTCCCTTAGGTGCACGTCCATTTGCACCAATCTCCATTGTAACATGCATGATGAAATCTGTGAGCAAATTCTAATTATAGGAGATAGAAACCTCTTCATCAAAAGATCTTATCCCTTATGCACCATAATTTTGAAAATGCACATAAAGTATGCATGTGTTAGGGTCACACTACATGACCACGCATCTAAGCACGATCTGATATGTACCCATGCACATAAGAGCGACTATAAGGATTTATGTATTTTTCACCTTGCTATGTATGTGAGTGAGTGCACAAGCCTCACCATCCGAAACCTTTTACCTTGCTCATTGCACCATATTTGTTTTCTATCCATTTTTAAAGTATGCATTAATAGGGCCCAATACATGGCCATGCATAAGACACTTTGTTTTTCTTTTTATCCATGCACATATAAGATATTATGAAGGTGATCTTTTGAAAGCAGCACAGTGGTCTTGGTTGGTGCATCTAGAAGGATGCACAGGTTTGGTGGGGATGAGTGTCGTAGAGATTTTATTTCTACTCTCGCTTCTTCTTGCCTCAAATCAGATCATTGTTTGGAAGAAAGGTTCATGATGTCAAGCTCAAGCAGAGTCGTATTTTTTCTTAATTGTTCGTTGGAATGTTGGCCAAATGTCATGAAAATTTCACCTCCAAATGTGGGTTGTTAGCAGAGACACAAGCAGTGTGATGAATTTCAGTCATGGGATGTTATCTCTTGAAACTCATTAATTACTAGCTATCCATATTTGGAGATTTTATTGTCTTCCATAACATTTATGTGGGTACCGAGTTGAATAATGTTCTAACTCTAGAATATTATATGTGGATGGTATGGTGAAAATGAGTGGCTTCGAATGAAAAGGTGAAGAGAAAAGAAAAGGGCGCTTCTAGAAACAAAGGATATGCATAAAGAGAAACAAAACAAAAGGGCAAATATGTGTGCATGAGAAAGTGGACAGAAAGAAACTGAAGAAGAACTCTCTATTTTAGCATGAAGGCGAGCGCAGCTGACAGAAGAAGATCTTGTGGTCGGTGCATGCGACCACTAAAACAAGTGAACTTTGCATGGCAAACAAGTGGGCATGGGGAAGATTCACTATCGACGATTATTTTTGGAAAGGAGTGCTATAATAGTATAAAAGATTTTGCTGTGCATCAGTGAGGGGGGCCAATGTCATGTTTTGATCTGGCACAAAAATCCATCAAAGAGAGAAGGTGGTTGCTGTCGGAGGATTGAAGAGCTCAGATGTTCTAGCATGGAGGGGGCTGGCGCTGATGAATAGAGAAGAAAGAAGAGCGCTGCGGCTCAAAAAGAAAGGAGAGCGCTGACAGAACTCTCTCAGGGGGCGGCAGAGAAGAGCTAGTGGGCAAAATCCGAGGGAAAGAACGATTGGTCCGCTACTCATTAGAGAAGAACGCAGCCATAATCAGAAAGAGGCGCAACCATCATCAGAGAAAGCCTTGCTCTGGCGAAGAAGGTTTTGAGCATATTACTTCTGTTGCGCATAGGCTCTTTGATGACCAATGAACGTTAAGTTTCTAACAAACTAGAGAAAAAGAATATAACATGATCCTGATCTGACTTCGATGACATGAACAAAGAAAAGCTGAGTGATCTAACCATTTGGTTCTGACATTTGAGAATACCTGTGCTATGTTGATGACGTAGCTAGTTGTGCTTTTATTTAATGATTGCGATTTTATTTTTACTCAGACGCTCATTTTGAATTACGCATACAACTGAAGCCTCAAACTATAAAAGTGTTGCTATGATTAATTTTCTGAGAATTTTTGTTATGTTTAGAATCCATTTATAATTTTGCTGGGCGACAGATGTCTTCTGTTTAGTGTCTCTAAACTTCAATCACTAAGTGCATAAAGGAACAAAATTGTGCTCTGGTGATTACCTTGATCAAAGGAATGACTCCTTCCGCTATAAAGGCAAGCAAGCAGAGATGGACCTTCATGTTACAACGTTAAGCACACATCAAATCATCTGACACCGTGAGGAGGGCTGATCTTGCAGACACTAAAGAATATCGATTCTGACTAGTCTGTCAGGTATAATCCTTTGATTTTGATGAGCATCCTCTATATCTGCTATAGTGACGACAACTGTATTTGCCAAGGAAGGCGAACGAGAGGTGCCAAGGTCCGTTACTGCTGCTATTTGTTTTTACATGGATAATTCATTTCAAGCTACTGCATGCCTATGGTTCGTTTTGTTGCCGCCCTAGCCATCTATTAAGGTTCAACTGACTGACAGCATTGACTTATGCAAAGATTCAATACATTTATTTATATAGCACGAGAAAATCTGATGAGAGCGCTTAATATTACAGATTTCATAAGTATCGATAATATAACTGTTGTTTTGATCTTTATGCTTATAATTAATGATGTTTGAACTTAGAAATTATGCTTATAATTCGATGTTTGAGTAATTTACTAGCGAAACACGCAGCTAGCAAAACTATATTTTTCATGTTATGATGTGAAAATTTATAAGGATCGCAGCAGTCAACTTTGAATTTTGTATCGCAAGCATCTGTGTTTGTTCATAATGTAAAACACGCTTTCTCTTCATTATTCATATGCTTTTTAAATTTGGAAGTCGACGATTCTGAATCAATATCTGCCTTGTTTTGTACGATGATTTGTTGGTTTGTTCTTTTGAGTAGAGATTCATAATCATGATGCAAGGGAAATCCATTTTTAATACGAAAAAGGTGATTAATGAGATGCTAAATGCGACACGCAAAACAAAAGATATGAAATGAGCGTGCTTTTGATAAATATAAGGTGTTAACTTCTCAAGAACTATGTGAGTTGTATAAATATCATATGAATCTTTTTATTAATATTATTTTTCTTTGGTGACGTAAGAGGATGTTTGTTTCAGCTTTATATCATGTAACCTTTGAATGACGAGTTTATACTAGCTGATCTTGAGTTAGTAGCACTTTTAACCTCTGCTTCATAATTATCAAGTATTTAGCAGCAAGTATGGCTGTCATCAAATAGTGCACAACTCATAACAGTATAGCGCAGAATGCATCTTTTGTTTTAGTCTTTATATAGTGTTTGTAGTCTGAATGTATTCTTTAATTGTTGGCGTAATATCTGTTTGCTATTCCATATGCATCCGCGAACAGATAGAATTGACGCAATCTTACCCAATATATCAAAAAGAGAAATTCTCTCATTAATGTGATACAGTTTTTGATGAATATCTCGAGCTTTGATGCCAACGTCCATTGATTTTTATTTCTCTCAAGTATATAAACACTGATTGTTTATTCTATTGATTATATTTAATGGTATACTCATGCTGTTACATCATAGTAACACGTTTTACTAGTTGTTGATCTAACTTATGTCAATATCATCTCTTCTTATTCAATGAATAATGTGATGGATGTTAATCCACATCGAGATAGGAAAAGAGTGAGCGAAATTGATCATAAATGACGATAGATCTATGGTTGAGTTCTACGATTTGAAATTTGATGAATTCAATTCGAATTACAATAATCACTTATGGTTGAGTTCTACGATTTGAAATTTGATGAATTCAATTCGAATTAGAATAATCACTTGTGTGCCTATTTGATAATTTAACATTTTACGTAAGCTTAACTCATTTCGGATTACGAGGCTCAAACATACTAGATTGGTGAAAACTTGACTTTGTAAGCTAAAGGAGAGGCCAACTAATTATCTAAAATCATGACGAATTTAAAGTCATGTGATGTAATAAACTAAAATTTAAGTGGAAATATGATGTATGCTTGTCATATGATATATGATTGAGCTACTAATTCATTCTCTTGCACTTAATTTGCTCTTTGAATTTTCATAAGCACCTTAATTTTAATTAGTTAATACTAATGTGTGACGAATGTTGAAATTCTTGTTTCACAAACACACAAACAATAGACTATGATAAGATTTTTACCATTAAACTACTTATCCATTTTCTTGAGTAGCGTTCATCCTCTTTAAGTCTTCTAATTACTTGAGATTGTCCCAAGCACCCGGCGTGCACCGTATTTCCGGCGGTTGGCCTGATCCACCGACCGTCGCTTTCGCGCCGACAGCGGCATGGTGGTGGTGGGGCTGGTGGGGGGGAGAGAGGAGGGGGTGGCGGGGAGAGGTGTCCGGGGGATGGTGGGGGGAGAGAGGAGGGGGTTGCGAGGTTGGTCGGGGGAGAGAGGAGGGGGTGGCGGGGCGTCGTGGTGGTGGGGCAGGTGGGGGAAGAGAGGAGGGGGTGGCGGGGCTGGTGGGGGGAGAGAGGAGGGGGTGGCGGGGAGAGGTGGCCGTGGGGTGGTGGGGGGAGAGAGGAGGGGGTTGTGGGGTTTGTGGGGGGAGAGAGGAGGGGGTTGGGGGAAGAGGTGGTCGCGGGGTGGTGGGGAGACACAGAGGAGGGGGTTGCGGGGTTGGTGGGGGGAGAGATGAGGGGGTTGCGGGGTTGGTGGGGGGAGAGAGGAGGGGGTGGCGGGGAGAGGTGGCCACGGGGTGGTGAGAGAGAGAGAGGAGGGGGTTGCGGGGTTGGTGGGGGGAGAGAGGAGGGGTTGCTGGGTTGGTGGGGGGAGAGAGGAGAGGGTGGTGGGGCTGGTGGAGGGAGAGAGGAGGGGGTGGCCAGGAGTGGTGGTGGCAGGGCTGGTGGGGGGAGAGAGGAGGGGGTGGCAGGAAGAGGTGGTCGTGGGGTGGTGGGGGAAGAGAGGAGGGGGTTGCAGGGTTGGTGGGGAGAGAGAGGAGGCGGTGGTAGGGAGATGTGGCTGTGCGGTGGTGGGGAGAGAGAGGAGGGGGTTGCGGGGTTGGTAGTAACAATTATATCAATAATTTAATTTATGTTCTTATCTCCTTTAATATATGATTAAGTGTAATAATTAATAAAGTATATAAGGAAGAAAATTTGAATAAATTTGAACTAGTATAAGTGAATGATAATAACTAAAATATAAATAAAAGGGTAATAAATAAATTGAACGAAATTAATTATATGCATAAGTGAGTGCAGATGAGTGTGTGTGTGTGTTATCTAAATGTGTGTGCATGATGAAGTGAATGTAGGTGTGGTGTGCAAGTATTAGTGCGTGTGTTAACTAAATGAGCACGTAAATAGTTGTGCTAGTTAACTAATGGAATGCATGCATACGTAAGTTTTGTATGTATGTACTATATATTTATTAAGTGATAGTATGATTTTTTTTTCCTAAGATTCTTCTATAGGTAGGTACCTCCGTGAGAGTAAATGAGAGAGAAAGAGAGAGAGAGAGAGAGAGAGAGAGAGAGAGAGAGAGAGAGAGAGAGAGAGATTAGAATGGTCGCTTACGTAGATGGAGAATTCCGACATCACATTCGGAGATTGCATATGATGCAGGAGATCGCAGGTTGATCCAAGAGCGAGAGAGAGAGAAAGGCTTAAAAGAGAGAGAATTGCAAGCTCTGAAAACTCCCATTTGATTGATCATTGAAGAATACGATGAGTTTCTGATTCTGTTTTGCAGATCATTGATGAAGATTCGCAAGAATTATCAAATTGAAGACACAAGCTTTTGGCTAGGAGATTGGAGCTACTTATATGCTCCTTCTCTTACCTTTTTTATATCACATTTTAAACTTCAATCTTGTATTAGGATTTTCATCAAAGTATTTGTATAGGATTTTCATCAAAGTATTCGTATAGGATTTATTTTATTTCTAGAGAAGCGTAGCAGTATTACTACTCAAAAGGTCTTTAGCATTATTACAAAAACAGTTCCTTTATCCATTGAAACTTTACAACATTCTTCATTTCTGATGTCAACAAGCAATGTGTCTTCAAATGATTTTATAGAAGAAAATTAGATACCTAAATCTTTCATTTTAGAAACTTTATTACCTCCCGCTGTTGATAATACTACCACTCAACATAAAGAGAATGAAGTTCATGAAGAAATAGAAGTATAGGAATTTATTAAAGACTGTATTACTAATGAATCTTTAATCTCCTCATCATATGATTATTGTTTATCTAGATTTCTAGCTTTGTTTTCAATTGAGTCATCTTTATCTGAGCATAGTGAGAATACCAGTTTGGAGAATCTGTTGCCTCCACCTATAAAAAGTAATACCCAAACTAAGAAAACTGAAAACGTAGCTAATTTAGAACACAAAGTGGAATAATTTATCAAAGATCATATAGCTAATGAAACATTAGTCTGAAATTTGTAAGAATACAGTCTTTCTAGGTAAAGAGCTACGTAATCTTACGGACAATAGATTCATAGGCTGATCTTAAATAGTTTGTTAAACTATAGTTTACCACTTCTCACATACTAAAACACATCATACCTCGTACCCTCCGTGCAGTCACATATTGAGGCTATCGCAAGTCAGTTCTGATCTATGTTTGTCTCCATTCACACCTCTCGATAGCCGGAGTGAGGCCATAATAAGTTAGGCCAGGGGGAGTGCTACCGCGAGTGATCGAGTACTATGGTGCAGCGATCATATATGCAGGAGGCACCTGAGATATAAACTCAAGAACTACCCCTCTATCATGGAATGTGGAGTGACTAGAGGGACTCTCTCCCATTGTGCTCTGTAAACAAAAGAACTCAAATGATTAGCATAGGATAATAAAGGTAATATAGATAAATAGTATTGTGCAAAAGAACATAGCAAAAAAGAACTATACGAATTAGTATGTATGAGTGTTTGATTCAAAAATTCTCTATTCTAGCATCCTCTTAGACAAAAATTTATGTGCTACATTGAGAGACTTGTAAAACAAATAGCCACTCTAGTTCTTTCCAATCCAACATAAAAACAGCTTTCTTATAGTATTTGGGAAGTAGAAATGTATCTATTTGATCTTTCCATAACTTTGTGGAGTCAACTTGAAGCAAAACACTCTTATCCCGCCTCACTGTCAAATTTCTTCTAGAGATGACTACTTTGAACCATTTCACATCAAAAAGAAAAAGTATCTAAACTTTCTGAAGGATAGCTTCAAGATATCTTGAGTCACTCCACAATAATCTAGCTGGCCTTCTTGAGGATTGTCATCTCTTGCACTAGCTCTACTTTTTTGGAAAAATTTCACCATCACCCCACTATCAAAAGAATACATATTTCTATCAATTCCTATGATTCAAAAGTGTCTTCCATGAGACCATAGTGCACCCTATTTAGAATACTCCCAATCACATCCCTTTGCAGGTTCTTCTTCTCCTTCTTTAGATATATCTTCACTCGTTGTCTTTGCTTGTGAAGTTGTGACATCTAACTATCTTCTCGTTGGAAAGGGTGAAAGAGGTTGAAGACTTTTCGGAATGGAAAAAAATCGAGTGGAATGCCTCTTTTGAAACTCATGTCTTTCCTTTACATTTGTCTCCTTTGCAAGCTCATACCTTTCTAACCACTTGTGCATAGGCTTAGAGTTAATGATGCAAAACTTCATTTCTTCTCTTTGAAAGCTACATCCATTTTTATTTGCATCCCTTTACCTTGAGTTTCATTGCCTACGAGACAAACATCTTCATCATGGCTCCATAAGAGAGGCATTTTTGGTTCTAACATGTGCAAAAACTCAGTTATGAATACAAGAGACTCTTGTACCAGCCATCCCTTTGCGATGCTGCCTTCTAGATGTGCTCTCTACCAAACAAACCCTTTTGATGTCTTCATGAAGCACTCTAAGAAGAACATCCATCAACAATGGATAGTTCTTGCTATTTCAACTTCATCTACCACATGAACGAGTTAATGAAATTCAATTATGAGAATACCTGTGGGAAATTATTTCTCTACCATAGAGATAGCCTCTATAGCATTGAGTTTCACACTCTCTATGACATTTCTTTTTATCTCTTTAGAAGAGATGCACCATACCAAGGAACTGATTTTATAAATGGTTGTTCACACATCCTCTAAAAGATGATGTTTTAAAGTTACAAGGAGAAAAAACTCTAAAGCTTTGTGCCAATCATGAGACTTGAGCCTTCCAAGATCGTTGTTTCATGTGAAGGTAGTTTGTATACACCTCATTCACCTAGTAGGTGTCCAAAACTCTGAAATTCACTTCTTCACTTGTTGCTCTTCCATCCTACGAAGCACCCAATGAGCCCTTGGTAACGACATTGTTCTATTCTTAGTACTTGGCCACAACTCTTGCATATGACCTTTCTCTTCCAAGTCCTCTGTTTACGCTTTGCTTTCTTTATTTTCAATCAAAGTCTTTCAAAGAATCTCTCCCACATTCTTGAAAATATGCATTAGGTCTACAAAATGATTGATCAATAACTAAGTCCAATAAGGGAGTTCATGAAAGATCGACAACCGATCCATACCAACAATTGGTATTTCTAAATTCGAGAGCTATTTCCAATCGTTAGCGTTGATTTGGTGTTGCACTTGTCGACCAATTTTCCCTTCACATAAAACATGTCCATCAAGCAAAAATCTATGATGTCCTTCATATAGTTTTCCAAAGTGCTTTGGAATAGCATGCTTTGAGTCGTGGTCTGCATAGGGGATAGGTATGGTAACCCAAAATCGATAAATGTGAACAATCACCATAACCAGGCCAATCATGCATCCTCCACATAAGTATGCCTTGCACTCGCATGTCTCTTCTTCTTATAGGTTAAGACATGTCGCGAACAGTACTCCCATCTGATAAAGTGTGCAGCTCTTTCACAAGTGGAGCATGGTATACATCCATGTTTTTTATCTTATACTTACTTGGCACAATAAGAGCTAATAATAAATGGCCCTTCTGTGTGGCCATCCATGTTGGGATGTTATAATTGACCAAACTATATGCCATATGCTCCATGAAGAGCTGCCTAAACCAAATGGATTTACACCATCCATAGCTATGCCTAGATGACAGTTTGGTGGCTAACTAGAAAACTCTGGCCACTTACTATCTATGTATTTCCAAGCATTAGAGTTGGCAGGCACTCGCATTACACCATCTGTGGTCCTTCTCTTTACATGCCATAACGGAACTATGGATTTGCATCTAAGCATGCTCTTAATTCTTGGAATGATAGGAAAATGGTGAAGAACATTTATGGGGATTGCTTCACTGACAAGGTCTTCTCTAAAAATATTTGCTCCACACTTTAGACATATGTGGAGATGCTCATGCTTATTCTGAAAGAGGATGCAATCACTACAACATATGAGGGGCATACCGACGCTGCCTATACCGATGGTCACTCCAGGCGTCGGTATAAACATTGGAAAAATGCACTTAAGCACACTAACGATCACTTCACTGTCGGCATGCTCATTTAAAATGGCTCATCACTGCTAGTATCAATGTCAATATAACCGTCCGTATAGGCGTCGGTATCAACGTTGGTATATGCATCGGTAATTTGCTAGAAATTACCGATGCTCATACCGACGCTTATACCGATGCCTGTACTGACGGTCATAGTGACATTGATACTAGCTGTGTTAAACATACCGGGAACCCGAGAGCAAAACATACAGGGAACCCGAGAGCAAAACATACGGGAACTCGAGAGCAAAACTCAACATTTTGCACATGTTTTACACTGAGTACTGCTTGCTTCTATTGAACTTGGGTGCGTGAACTGAATTGTGACCTGCATTGTCTTGTGCACACACACAGATCTCTCTATTAAATTTATATAAAGAAAAAATAAAGGAACAATTAAGAAAAAAACTCTGAATATATATATATATATATATATATATATATATATATATATATATATATATATATATATATATATATATATATATATATATATATATATATATATATATATATATATATATATATGTGTGTGTGTGTGTGTGTGTAAAATAGGATATTTATATAGATAAATATAATATGAAAAGAGCTAGTGTTTTAAATAAATTAATTAAATATATATACACATACACATACACACACACACACACACACACACACACATATATATATATATATATATATATATATATATATATATATATATATATATATATATATATATATATATATACATAGATTTTTAATCAAATTAAATATATATAATTAATTAGATAAAGAATAGGTCATTAATATTAGGGTTTTAGATTTTCTTAGGTCATTAGGTCCTTAGGATTAGGGTTTTGGGTTTGTTTAGGTCTTTAGGTCTTTAGGTCTTTAGATCTTTCGGTTTTAGTATGAATAAGAAAAAGAAAATAAAAAAATTAGAATATATAATTAAATCTATATATATCAAGTTTAATTCTTTAGGATTATGGTTTTTGGGTTGAATAAAAAAATCAAATGTTCTAAAATGTCCATATTGTAACAGATGGCTAGTTTGGATCTGGTGGAGAGAATGGCATGTCCTTGCACTCAGTACAAGTATCAAATTTATCAAAAACGTCAATTTTTTACTGCAAATGTTAGAGAGTATGGATACTTTGATAAAAGTCGACTACAAAACCTATGCTACCATTCGCATGGTCCCCTTGCTGAGGAGATGGACCCAAACGACATTGCATGAGTAACCTCTTGTGGAAAAAAGAGAACAAAAAAGGAGTTAGAAGTACAAGGTACTAATAGCATTATGTAGAATGAACACATGGAAGAAATGCTCGAAGCATTTTATGAGATGGATGAAGATCATGATGGTGGAGAAGATGTCGAGAGTTTCATGGACACAACAGAATTTCCACAATCAGAAGTTGATAAAGAATACGAAAACATGTGAAGACTAGCTTGTTTACCACTATACAATGCACCAAAGATATATGTATGTGTGTCACTCGCGATGCTCAATTTGCTATCCATTTATGGATGGTCAGATAGTAGTGCCTCTAAAATGTTCACGCAAGTGGATTTGAAATGGACTTTCATTGATGTATCAAAATAGCTTTATTTACTAATATCGTTCTAATTACTTATTGCAAGCTTGTTAAAGATCAATTTTTGCCAGAGGGCAATGACATGCCTCCAACACGTCGAGATGCAAAAAAAACCTTTACAATCCATTGGAATGGACTATACTAAAATTCATGCTTGCCCAAATGATTGCATCCTCTTTCGGAACGAGTATGAGCATCTCCACATATGTCCAAATTGTGGAGCAAATAGATTTAGAGAAGACCTTGTAGGCGAGGTGATCCCGACAAAGGTTCTTCGCTACTTTCCTATCATTCTAGGAATTAAGAATATGTTTAGATGCAAATCTATAGTTGATTTAATGTCATGGCATGCAAAGACTAGGTCTACATATGGTGTGTTACCCTCAGATATGCCATGGAAAAGAGGATCATGGAGCACTTATTCTGGATTCAATTTGTGACCGACACCCAATTGCATCCTCCGAGAACCTCCATTTTCAGCTTTTTGTGAATTCACAATGTCTTAACGAAGGACTGCCCTTATTGTTCTTTGGTGGAAGAAAGAAAAAATCTAAAGAAAAAGAAAACAAAATTAAAAACAAAAGAATAATGGTGCCGTGCAAACTTACCTCCCCACTTCTCCCCTCTCGCGGCATGTGTCAGAGGGTGTTGAAGACCTCATTGAAGAGAGGGGTATTTACCATTCCGCATGTATCATGGGAGGCCCTTTTTTTGGAGAGTACGAGCTTCTTTGCTAGGATGGGGAGGAAGTGCCTTTGTCTCCCTGCCCTCTCTCCATAGCTCACTATGAGCTATGGTGAGAGGTGAAGAGGGAGAGAAGGGTGGGGACTAGATGCCACAGTGTTCCTAGTGCAGACAAGTGGGAACCTAGGATCACTATTTTGATCAATGTGCGCATTGCTCTTGCAAGCTTCATGCTCTCATTCTGAGTATTGTTCTTCATCTTCCCTAAGGGTGTTGCTGGCAAGGGTACTGGCTATGGTTGGTTTGATGCTGTCTCCAATGCTAACAGAGTTCTGCTTGCTTCCGATCTGTTGTTCTCATACTGGTGGCACTTTTACTACTACGGCATATTCTATCAATGAGGATTGGAGAGGATGAGGATCTAACAACGTTTTTCATGTTTTCTCACCTTTTACTACTACGACATTGGTGTAAGGTAAAACAAGATACTATTTGTGAAATATGCAAGAAGCCTTTGGAAGGTGGATATGCGACACCTCCACATGGGAGAGCAGATAGCATAACTGTAGGTTTTGGTGCAAGCTGGGGCATTGCAAATGGGGAACCCAGGCTCATTGCTTTGACTACGAACCATCACTTCTTGGAGGGTGGTTATGATGAATATGCAGACTCTAACAGAATTGATATGACCGAACGACAGCCAACTTCTGTTTTGGTTCAGGTTTGGTCCATGCCTAGCACAGCCAATGTCCGCAATAGGAGCAACCTTGTCCATTTGAATGTATTGCTATATATTCAAGGAGAAACAGAAAGGAGAGCGTACAGATTGCTCTTTAGCCAAAAATGACATGGAATGGTGGTGGGATTGCTGGACATGTTCAAGTTCACTGTGCCATATTCTGTTCCGAATGTTTCTCAGAGAGTGGAAACACAAAAACGTGTCACCATTCGATAGGTCATGCCAATGCTTGGTGTACGTGATGCCCTAGTACCGATCGAGTCATTCAACTCCAAAGTTGTTTACCTCCTATGAAGACAGTCTCCTTATGGGTTTCAGTGTACGCTCCTCCCTCCCAACCTCCTAGAGCTTATACTGGGGAAGGATATCGATTCCACAAACGACTCTACCAGTGTATAAGTCTGTAGCTCTCCTTGTGATAAGTCGATGAGAAAAAGGTAGTCTTTAAAGAATCCTAGTGCATACACATCGGGAGAGGGCATTATGCTATGGCTAGCAACATGGTGCCATGGTTGAACACAGATGTATTTGGTTCTGTTGATCCACAAAATAGCCATACTATTATCTCTCTACAATGACACAACCCATTGCAGGTGTGAGCTGACGAGGATGGAATGTCTGAATCCTCTTTCGTACAGAAGACCTATTCATTTGCCTCGCAGTAGAGATGAGTGCTGGTAAAAAAAAATGTGCCCTATGACTAGATTAACTCTGAGAAAACAAGCCAACGGTCGATGCAGAATAAGGGTGAAAAGTTTATTTTTCTTGGTTTCCCAATGGTGTGGGGAAATATCTGGATGAACTGGAGAAATTTACTCCTTGAATGAAAGATGGTTCTGTGAGGATGGCCCTTCATACAGGCTATGGGGTGTCTAGCTTGTTTGTTGTCTTATTTCATCATGGCATCTCAACTATGTCTTTGGCACCTAGATGTAATCATGAAGCTCAAGTGCAGTTTGCTTTAAAAAGAGGAATACGTGCAATTTTGGGGCTTATTGCTACAGAATACCTTCCTCTCCCTACAGCAGGCTTTGATGTTGCACATTGCTCATGATGTCTAATACCATGGAACAATCATGGTGTCATGAAATTGCCGGAAGTCGATTTTTGATTCTATGAGGACCATCAGTGAACTATCAAGTTAATTAAAAAGGAAGCAAGAGAGAAGGGGAGTCGGGGAAGACGAACATCCATCGAAGGTGAATAAGAATAGAGAAGGGCAGTTCCAGAAGGGTTTCTGTGATGCTCGAAGACAAGAGGGTAGCTGATTCAAGGAAGGATTCGAGGGAAACTAGGAGATGAGGGAAGAAGTGGCAGCTAAAGGAGAGCAAGGCTGCTCTTTTCCCGATCTGTGGAAATGGCTGGACATGATGGAGCTGTAAAAGGTGTTCTTGTGAACGATGATCTACCTCCTTTGAAAGCTATTTGCAAGAAGCTAGAGGAGGCACCCACAAAGGTACTTGTTATAGCAGACTTAAAAGTGAATTTGGGCTTCCGTTTGACTCGTGGACACCGTGAGTGGAGGAGGCTGCTTAGTAGGCTCTTAGGAGCTGGCATAGTTGAAGTCTTTTAGGCGAATGTATTCGTCTCTCAAAACCTTTTGATCCAAAGGCATTCATCAGCAAAGACAACCGTGGAAATTCAGATCAGACAGAATCTGATCAAAGTACAAGAGGTACGAAGCGTGGCCAAATAACAGAAGAGGTTGTTGAGCTCTCCATAAATTGTCAAATATATGATATTATCAAACAAGGTGGCCCAGAGGGAGTACCAGTGACAGATATCTTTACAAGCCTTGGACTCAATAATAGAAAGAACTATTATCGTCTATCAGATATGATACCTAAGCATGGTTTGCATTTGAAAGTTGAAAATCACAAGAGGTCCACATAGTATCGTGTCTGTATTCCTGCAGAGATGGATTATGTTGCACAAGACTTGAAGGATGGGAAAGAACTTAGAGACAACAAACTAAAAGAAACATGCAATGTCTCATTTGAGGTCAATGTTGTGCTAGAGAGCTCAACAACTGAATGCTTGGAGCAGCCTTTAGAAGTAGCCTGGATTAATGAAGACTTTACATCAGGAGATGGACACAATACATGAGATGAAAGGTCACTAGCTCTTGGTATGGAGATGGTTGCATACTCGGAAACTGAGAACCCAGAAACAAATGAACAGATTATAGTGTCAGGAATTAGCACTTAGGTTGCAGCTCCAGCTGTATGCATAATTGATGTTAGCCCTATTGCCCTTTCTGTGTCCAACCAAAGGACTATAGCATTGTCATTGACACATACATAGAAAGAGATTTGGAGTATGGAAAGACTGAAGAGAGAGCGTTTTGTTCTTCGGAGGGAATTACATAAATGGTTGGAAGAACTCGAGTGCAACTCTACTCTATCTTAGACAGAAAGAGAGTCATTCGTAATTTGCAACAATTGCAAAGGCAAGGCCGCTGTAAATGTATATTAGTTAGTCTTCTGGTATTTCAAACTATGGACAAATGCATATTGTTGATGTGGTACTATTGCCTTTAGTTGAGGTTGATCCACAGCTCCTTTCAAAAATATATGAACAACAAAGGGCATTTGATCTGCAGATTCGCACACAAGGCATGTTTCGCAGAAAAAAAAACAAAAGCTAATGGACAGGTCCCTACCCTTAGTGGACTGATGAGGATGCCAAAAGCAGAGTATCGTTGTGGCAAATCGAGAGGATTGCAAAAACCTTGGATGTGGTTTGCTGTAATATACAGTCTGTTGTTGCTTACATCATCAATCATGTCCTCACTGCTTGGAGTTGTAGCTGATTTGAACTTAGTATATTGTTGCTGACATTGAGTTCGAAATATTTGACTGATGTTCACGCATCAACTCAACTGTGGGTTATGTTAGTATCTGTTTGAGATTATCAGCAAATGATTAGGGCTCTCAGTCCATAATTATGTGAGGGCACAACACATATATATATGCACTAGTGGTACTGCTAGAGTTTTGTTTGGAATTTTTCTCTGAAAAATGAACGCTGGATTGAACTTGTCTTATCACCAACATCTTAATTCTGAGTTGTTTTAAAGATAGATTGAGCATTATTTTTAGCATTCGAATGAGAACTTTAAAGACTCAAGTGGTGAATTGTGTGGACATGAATCACTTTCTTTAAAAAATTTCAAGGAGATGAATTGCAAAGATCATGGGCACATTGAAAAACATTCACCTTGCATATACCAAAGAAGCTGTTTATTTTGCACATGCTGCCATACTTGCCATGCCTATTTGACATATAAAAGGAAGTTTTTTTAAGTGCTGCACATATGTTGATGCAGTCGGAAAGAAGATCTTGAGGCGTGCAGAAACAAAAAATGCCTAATGGAAGGAGATCATCAGCCTTTAAACAGTGCCCTTACTGCAGCTTTATGCCATTGCTGGGCCTAAACACAGATACAAACCCGACAGGGAATTACTGTCCAAAGAGTGTGTGAGAGTTCCACTCTAGTTACAGCTGAAGGTGTTTTGGGATGTTATCATGAACACTCAGATCTAGGTCAAATCCTGCGTAGACTGTTTGAGAAAGGATTTTCTTGCAAAATGCATCTCTGCATATGGAGAACCATCTGTGGATGTGTGAACAGTTTGTCCATCCGTCATTCTTTGAGGATATGTTATGCAGCTACATGAATCGACTACTTTTTTGGGTCCCAATCTAACATTATTTCCTGATGAAGAAGTGATTACAACAATGAAAATAGCAGTCAAGCAGACATTTTCCTTGGGCTACAGAAACACATCATGGTGTAATGCGAGTGATGGCTGACTCTGATACTTGGAAACACATACATAGTAAGTGGCCAGAGTTTGCCAGTGAGCCTCAAAACATACGTCTAGGCCTAGCTATGGATGGAAGAAATCCATTTGGTTTACGCAGGTCTTCATGGAGCACATGGCCTGTACGTTTGGTCAATTATAACATCCCACCATGGCTAGCCACAAAGAAAGTTCATTTATTATTAGCTCTTATTGTGCGACGTAAGCATAAGGTAAAAAAAACATGGATGTATACCTTGCACCACTTGTGGAAGAGCTACACATTTAATGGGATGGGATTACTATGCATTACATGTCTCAAACTATAAGCACATGGAATGTGCGAGTGCAAGGCATACTTATGTGGACGATGCCTGATTGGCCTGGTTATGGTGAATGTTCAGGTCTGTCGATTTTGTGTTACCATGCTTGTCCCTTATGTGATCGCCACTCGAAGTACGCTATTCCAAAGCATTGCGTAAAACTGTCTATGAAGGACACCATGTATATTTGCCTGATGGACATGTTTTACATGAAGGAAAAATTGATTGACAAGCGCAATGCCAAATGAAAGCTAGCGATTGGAAACAACTGTGGGATTTAGAAACTCCAGTCATTGATATAAAAGGATTGTTGATTTTTCATGAACTCCCTTATTGGAGCATGTTATTGACCAATCATTTGGTAGAACCAATGCATATTGTTAAAAATGTGGGAGAGATTCTCTGGAAGACTTTGTTCGGAAATAAAGAAAGACAAGCACAAAGGGAGGACTTAGAAGAGCAAGGTCGTATGCAAGAGTTGCGGGCAATTACTAAGCCCAACAGAAGAGTATCGTTACCAAGAGCTCCTTGGGTGCTTCGTAGGATGGAAGAGCAAAAAGTGAAGAAAATAGTTTCATAGTTTTGGATAGATACTGGATGCATGAGGTGTCTAAAGATTCCTTTCACACAAAACGATGATCTTGGAGGGCTCAAGTCTCATTATTGGCACAACTTTTTACAGTTTCTGCTCCCTAAAGCTTTAAAAGATTGTCTTTCGGAGGATGTACAAAAAACCATTTATAAAATTAGTTGCTTAGTACGGTGGATCTCTTCTAAAGAGATAAATAGAGATAGGATTGAGAGTGTGAAACTCAATGCTATTAAGGTTGTTTGTATGGTAGATAAATACTTTCCCACAAGTATTCTCACTATTGAGCTTCATTTAGTGGTTCATGTGGTAGATGAAGTTGCAATAGGAGGAACTTTCCATAGTCGATGGATGTTCTTTTTTGAGCACTTTATGAAGACATTAAAAGGTTTTGTTTGACAAAGAGCATGTCTAGAGGGCAACATGGCTGAGGGATGGCTCGTACAAGAGTCTCTTGTATTCATAACTGAGTTTCTACGTATGTAGGATCCTAAAATGCCTTGATTATGGAGCAATGATGAAGATGTTCATCTCGTAGGGGTTGCAAAGAAAAATGGATGCAGCTTTCAAAGAGAAGGCAATGAAGTTTTGCATAGTTAACCTTGAGCCTATGCAGATGTGGTTAGAAAAGTATGAGCTTTCCAAGGAGACAAACGCAAAGGAAAGAGCTCAACTTTGAATGAATCATTCCACTTGATTTTTGCCCCTTCCAAAAAGTCTTTGACCTCTTCCACCCTTTCCAACAAGCAGATGGCTAAATACAGTGGTTTCACAAGCAAAGGCAGTGGGTGAAGATATCTCTGAATAAGAAGAAGAACTCGCAAAGGGATGTGATTAGGAGTATTCTAAATACGGTGCACTATGGTCTCATGGACGACACTTTTGGATTGCACGAATCGATAAAAATAGGTCTACTTTTTGATAGTGGGGTGATGATGAAATTTTTCTAAAAAAGTAGAGTGAGTGCAAGAGATGATAATGCTCAAGAAGGCAAGCTAGATTATTATGGAGTGATTCAAGATATCTTGAAACTATCCTTTAGGAAGTTTGATTACACTACAACAGATCGATGGTATACCGAGGTTTTTACCGAGGAAAAAGAACGCGGCTTAATTTGCCGCGACGCCGGTGTAAAGGTCGGTTTGTGCGTCGGTACCAAAGCGTCGGTATAAGAATCGGTATATGCATCGGTATATGCGTCGATATTACCGATGCAAATACCGAGGCTTCTGCTAGAGATACCGTCGCCTGCTAGGTGTACCGACGGTTATTGCGATGACACTATTGGGAGTACCGTCACCTATACCGACGACCATACCTCCAAAATTTTTTTGGGCAGAGTGTTTTGTCTTTTGCTACAGCAACATTACCATGATGTTGCTTAACAAAAGACAATACACTCTGCCCAAAAAAAACCGAGTACATGTGATGTGTACTCTAATGACAACCGAAATATGATTTCATGAAACAGAGTATTATTGGACACAAAAGAGATAATAAGAATGAACTATGAACCATGTACAAAAGAAGTTATATATTTCAATAATGAAGCATGTACAAGAGTGTGGCAAACCACTGTCATATATGACGCTTTTACAAAATGTGGCAAAGTAATGTATTGCCATATGAAAATCAAATACAAAATATTGGTCTTCCACTGCCATACATATGCAAAGAACGTTCCATATCAACAGTCCTACAACAAAGAACATTAATGGAATGAGATAAATTCACATGAAAATTACAAACAACAAGTACAAACCAAGTTTATAAATTAATTACCTCATCGCAAATGCTCCCATGAAACTACCGCACCACGTCCCTCCAAGTCCTACAATAGTGCAGTAAACCCATGACTATATCCGTAAGACTCCTCCATTCGTGTTGGAGGATGACGTATTGCCAGCTCCTGAAACAAATATAAAAAGATTAGAGAAACATACATGAGAAATTTAACACAGATAAATTCAATAAATGAAATGGTATCTACAAACTCATGACGCATCGTATCATATCCGCCGCAGCCCAAATGTGACGGTCCACTCGTATCTAAATGTGTGGCTGTGGCATTTCGCTGCTGGCAATATCGATCAGGAGTCTGCTGCTGCTCGTCACGAATCATGTCCCACTCCTCAGCATCTAACCATACAGGCTTTGGTAAGCCTTCTCTGAATGCATCATGTGCCTCGGATCATCGATGGGACATGACCTCACGTGCGGTGTGCAAAATCCACTCTGAACTGACAATAGACTGTCCATCGGCTCGTCGGAACTCTTGGTAAATCGTTTGTGTGATGTAATTCTTCCGATCTTTATCCTGTTCACTACATTTCAGCATGATGGAGTGTCCAAACTGGGTGGATCAAAGCTGTCGTATGCGTGCACGCATTGCTTTGCCAGCCGCATCCATCACCGGAGCTCCATCTCAAATACTATACACCTTGGAGTCATCATGGTCATGAGCACCCCAAGGTGTACGTGGTGTTTCACGTGGTGTACTGCGTGGCGTACCTACCTCTGAGGTACTCGTCCTAGGAGTAGAAGCGGGCGACACAATGTCCCTCGCATTGCCTCCACAACAACCGCCTCCTCCGCCTCCAGACCTACCTGTAGATCCACTCCTAGAACCTCCTGCTCCGGAGCGTGACCTCAATCTACGAGACGGGCCAGAACCTGTATCGCGCTGAGGTGTTGAACACACATGTCTACTAGTAGACCTAGTAGGAGATGGCTGCAAAGATGGTCGTGGTGGAGTCACAAAGCTAGGAGACATACCTCCTACGGGAGTAGCACCACCCGCAGGAGTGACACCGGCAGGAGTGACACCGGCGGGAGTGAGGCCAGCAGGAGTGAGGGAGTAAGACCGCCAGGAGTGAGGTCGGGAGGAGTGCTACCTCGAGCGATCCAATACTATGATGCAGCAGCCATATACGTAGGAGGAACCTGAGAGATGAACTCCAAAAACTGCTCCTCTGTCATGGAATGTGGAGTGACTAGAGGACTGTCTCCCATCGTGCTCTGTAATAAAAGAACTCAAATAATTAGCATGCGATAAGAAAAGTAATATAGAGAATAAAACAAAAAAAAACAAAAATTAGTACGTACAAGTGTTTTATTCAAAAGTCCTCTATTCTAGCATCCTCTTAAAGATCCGATGCACCGAGAATATCTATCTCTATATGGATGGCTTATGAATCGCTTGCGATGCTGGTTTCCTCCTGATCATCATCTATTGCTTCGTCTTCTCGAACAAAGACCTCTTCTTCAATGACCTCTTCTTCTCGAACAATGATCTCTTCCTCCTCGACTATCGAATGAATCTCTGAGTCCACTAGAGATGGACTCTCTTCTACATCTATGTTTTAAAAAATTTGTCTACTACGTGGAGCGACTTGTAAAAAAAAAAGCCACTCTGGGTCTTTTGAATCTGGTATAAAAACAACTTGCTCACAGTGTTCGGGAAGTACAAATGTATCCCTTTCATCTGTCCATAATCTTGTGGAGTCGATTTGAAGCAAACCGCTCTTATCCCGTCTCACTGTTGCGTTTCTTCCAGAGGTGACTACTTTGAACCATTTCACATAAAAAACAAAGTAATCAAAATTTCTGAAAGATAGTTTCAAGATGTCTTGAATCACACCACAATAATCTAACTCGCCTTATAGAGCATTATCATCTCTTGCACTCGGTCTACTTTTTTGCAAAAAATTCACCATCACTCCACTATCAAAAGTAGACCTATTTTGATCGATTCGCGCGATTCGAAAGTGTCGCCCATGAGACCATAGTGCACCGTATTTAATATACTCTCAATCACATCCTTTTGCGAGTTCTTCTTCTTCTTCAGAGATATCTTCACCTGCTGCCTTTGCTTGTGAAACCGCTGTATCTAGCCATCTGCTGGTTGGAAAAGATGGGAGAGGTCAAAGATTTTTGGAAGAGGCAAAAATCGAGTGGAACGATTTCTTCGAAACTGAGCTCTTTCCTTTGCATTAGTTTCCTTGGCAAGTTCATACCTTTCTAACCACTTTTGCATAGGCTCAGAGTTAACTATGCAAAACTTCATTGCCTTGTCTCTGAAAGCTGCATCCATTTTTCTTTTCAATCCTTTACCTTGTGGTTCATCGCCTACCAGACGAACATCTTCATCATCGCTCCATAAGTGAGGCATTTCGGGATCCGATATACACAGAAACTCAGTTATGAATACAAGAGATTCTTGTACAAGCCATCCCTCTGCCATGCTACCCTCTAGACATGCTCTCTGTCGAACAAACCCTTTTAATGTCTTCATAAAGCGCTCTAAGAAGAACATCCATCGACTATGGAAAGTTCCTGCTATTGCAACTTCATCTACCACATGAACCAGTAAATGAAGTTGAATAGTGAGAATACTTGTGGGAAAGTATTTCTCTACCATACGAACAACCTCGATAGCATTGAGTTTCGCACTCTCTATGCTATCTCTATTTATCTCTTTAGAAGATATCCACCGTACTAAAGACCTAATTTTATAAATGGTTTTTTGTACATCCTCTGAAAGACAATCTTTTAGGGCTACAGGGAGCACAAACTATAAAAACGTGTGCCAATCATGAGACTTGGGTCCTGCAAGATTGTCGTTTCGTGTGAAAGCAGTCTTTAGAAACCTCATGCATCTAGTAGGTGTACGAAACTCTCAAATTGTTTTCTCCACTTATTGCTCTTCCATCCTGCAAAGTACCCAAGGAGCTCTTGGTAACGACACTGTTCTGTTTGGCTTAGTAATTGCCCACAACTCTCGCATACGACCTCGCTCTTCTAAGTCCTCCCTTTGTGCTTTGCTTTCTTTCTTTCCGATCAAAGTTTTCCAAAGAATCTCTCCCACATTCTTAAAAATATGCATCTGGTCTACCAAATGATTGATCACCAATTCACTCCAATAAGGGAGTTCATGAAAAATGGACAACCGTTTCATGCCAGCAACTGGATTTTGTGAATCCCACAGTTGTTTCCAATCGCTAGCTTTCATTTGGTGTTGTGCTTGTCGACCAATTTGTCCTTCACGTAAAACATGTCCATCAGGCAAATATCTATGATGTCCTTCATAGACAGTTTTACGTAGTGCTTTGGAATAGCGTGCTTCGAGTCGTGGTCCGCACAAAGGACAAGCATAGTAACCTGAAATCGATAAACCTGAACATTCACCATAACCAAGCCAATCATGCATTGTCCACATAAGTATGCCGTGCACTCGCACGTCTTGTCTTCTTATAGGTTGAGACATGTCACGCGCAATAATCCCATCCCATAAAATGCGCAGTTCTTCCACAAGTGGTGCAAGATATACATCCATGTTTTTTACCTTATACTTACCTGGTACAATAAGAGCTAATAATAAATGACCTTTCTTTGTGGCCAACCATGGTGGGATATTATAATTGACCAAACATACAGGCCATGTGCTCCATGAAGAACTGCGTAATCCAAATGGATTCACTCCATCCATAGCTAGGCCTAGACGTATGGACCGAGGCTCACTAGCAAACTCTGGCCACTTACTATCTATGTGCTTCCAAGCATGAGAGTCAGCTGGCACTCGCATTACATTATCTGTAGACCTGCTCTTTGTATGCCATGACATTAACTCAGCTATAGATTTGCATCTAAACATGTTCTTAATTCGTGGAATGATAGGAAAGTGGCGAAGAACCTTTGCAGGGATTGCTTTGCCTACAACGTCTTCTCTAAATCTATTTGCTCCACACTTTGGACATACGTGGAGATGCTCATACTCATTCTGAAAGAGAATGCAATCATTCGGACAAGCATGAATTTTAGTATAATCCATTCCAATGGATTGTAAAAGTTTTTTCACATCTCCATGTGTTGGAGGCATGTCATTGCCCTCTGGCAAAAATTGATCTTTAAGAAGCCTGCAATAAGCAATTAAAATGATATTGGTAAATGAAGTGATTGTGATACAACAATGAAAGCCAATTTGTTCTCCACTTACCTGAACAATTCAGTGACACTACTATCTGACCATCCATAAATGGATTGCAGATTGAGCATCGCGAGTGAAGCACGTAGTACAGATATCTTTGCTCCAATGTAAAGTGGTAAACGAGCTAATCTTCGCATGTTTCCATATTCTTCATCAACTTCTGATCGTGGAATTTCAGTTGTGTCCATCTCGACACCTTCTTCACCATCATGATCTTCGTCCATCTCATAAAATGCTTCAAGCATCTCTTCCATATGTTCATTATATGTAATATTATTAGTGCTTGCTTGTACATCTAAGTCCTTTTTTGCTCTCTTTTTTCTACGAGAGGTTACCGGTGCAATGTCGTTTGGGTCCATCTACTCACCTGGGGGACCATGCGAATGATAGCGTAGGTTTTCCAGTCGACTCCTATCAAAGGATCCATGCTCTCTAAGATGTGCAGTACAAATCCGTTGTTTCCGATAAATTTGATACTTGCACTGTGTGCAAGGACATGCCATTCTCTCTTCAGGATCCAAAGAAGCCATCTGCTATAAGATGGACATTTTAGAACATTTGTTTTTTTATTAAACCTAAAAATCTAACTCTTAAAGACTTAAATCTGAAATACTAAACCTAAATACTTAAATACCTAAAAAAACTTAAAACCCTAATTTTAAAACCCTAATCTATATAGTTATCCTGTTTATCTATATATTCGGATTTTTTCTTGATTGATCCTATTTTATATATATATTTATTTATTTATTCAGATTTTTTCCTCTTAATTGAGTTATATGTATGCCTAAACCCTAAAACCCTAATTTTAAAGATCTAGTCCTAAATTATGTATATTTCTATACACATGTGTATATACATGTATATATGTATTATATGTGTATGTGTATGTGTGTATATATGTTATGTAGGTGTTAAAACCCTAAAACCCTAATCCAAATGACCTAGACCTAAAACATGTATATATATATATATATGCATGTGTATATATATGTGTATATGTATATATATGTGCATATAGATAGGTGTATAAGTATGTGTGTTTGTGTTTTGTATATATATTCAATCTATTTAAAATGATTAAATTTAAACCTATTTTTATATATTTAATCATATATATTTCATTTATTTATTTAAAATACTAGTTCTTATCATATTTTATTATCTATATAGTTATCCTACCTTATATATATGTAATATTTATATATTCAGATTTTTTCCTTACTTAATCCTATTTTTATATATTTAATTATAAATATTTAATTAAATTTTTCAAAACACTAGTTCTTTTTATATTTATTTATCTATATAGTTATCCTATTTCATATATTTATTTATTTATATATTCATATTTTTTCATTACATAATCGTATTTTTATATATTTAATTTTATATATTTAATTAAATTATTTAAAACACTAGTTCTTTTTATATTTATTTATGTACATAATTATCTATTATATATATATATATATATATATATATATATATATATATATATATATATATATATATATATATATATATATATATATATATATATATATATATATATATATATATATATATATATATATATATATATATATATATATATATATATTTATATATTCAGATTTGTTCCTTACATAATCCTATTTTTATATATTTAATTTTATATATTTAATTATATATACTTAATTAAATTATTTAAAACACTAGTTCTTTTTATATTTATTTATGTATATAATTATCCTATTTTATATATATATTTATTTATATATTCAGATTTTTTCCTTATGTAATCCTATTTTTATATATTTAATTTTATATATTTAATTATATATATTTAATTAAATTATTTAAAACACTAGTTCCTTTTATATTTATTTATGTATATAATTATCTTTATATATATATATATATTTATTTATATATTCAGATTTTTTCCTTACGTAATCCTATTTTTATATATTTAATTTTATATATTTAATTATATATATTTAATTAAAACCCTAATCTTAAAATTCTAGAT
>CM035416.1:108140206-108142706 GCA_020310875.1 Ceratopteris richardii | reverse complement strand
AGTCAACTCCAAAAAATTATGGACGGATGAAAGAGATACATTTGTACTTCCCAAACATTGTGAGCAAGTTGTTTTTATACCTAATTCCAAAGAACTAGAGTGGCTATTTGTTTTACAAGTCACCCCACATAGTAGACAAATTTGTGAGAACATAGATGTAGAAGAAACGTCCATCTGTAGTGGACTCTAAGATTCATTCGATAGTCAAGAAGGAAGAGATGATTGTTCGAGAAGAAGAGGTCCTTGAAGAAGACGAGATACAGGATGAAGCAATAGATGATGATCAAGAAGAAGCTAGCATACCAAGTGATTTAGAAGTCGTCCACATGGAGATAGATATTCTTTGTGCATCGGATCTCCAAGAGGATGCTACAATAGAGGAGTTTTAAATCAAACACTTGTACGTACTAATTTTTGTTTTTTTTTTTAACTATGTTCTTTTGTGCAATACCATTTCTCCATATTACCTTAATTATCATATGCTAATTATTTCAATTCTTTTGTTACAAAGCACGATGCGAGGCAGTCCTCCATTCACTCCACATTCCATGACAGAGGAGTAGTTATTAGAGTTTATATCTTAGGTACATCCCGCGTATATGGCCGTTGCATCATAGTACTCGATCGCTCGTGGTAACACTCTCCCCGGCCTCACTCCTGCCACTCCCACTCCTATCGGCCTCACTCCCATCGATGTCACTCCTATCAGTGTCACTCCTATCGGCATCACTCCTGGGGGTAGTGCTACTACTCCAGTCAGAGGTATCTCTCCTAGCTTTATGACTACCACCATGACCATCTTTGAGTCATCTCCTATTGTCTCTAGTAGTAGACATGTGTGTTCGACACCTCAGTGCCATACAAGTGCTAACCCATCTCATAGGTGGAGGTTAGGCTCTGGAGAAGGAGGTTCTAGGAGTGGATCTACAGGTAGGTCTGGAGGAGATGGCTATTATGGAGGTAGTGCGACGGACGTTGTGTCGCCCACTTCTACTCCTAGAGCGAGTACCTCAGATGTAGGTACGCCATGTGGTACACCACATGGAATACCACGTACACCTTGGAGTGCTCATGACCATGATGATTCCAAGGTGTAGAGTATCCGTGATGGAGCTCCGGTGATGGATGCAGCTGAAAAGGCCATGCATGCACATATATGATAGCTTTGCTCCATACACTTTGGAAACTTTATCATATGATAGCTTTTCTCCATACACTTTGGACATTCTATCATGTTGAAATGGAGTGAACAAGATCAAGATCGGAAAAATTATATCACAGAGATGATTTATCAAGAGTTTTGGCAAGCACATGGGCAGCCTCTTGTCAATTCAGAGTGGATTCTACACATCTCACATGAAGTTATGTCCCATCGACAATCCGAGGCTCGTGATGCTTTCAGAGTAGGCTTACCAAATCCTGTATCGTTAGATGCTGAGGAGTGGGATACGATTCACGATGAGCAGGAGCAGAATCCTGACCGATATGGCCACTAGCGAGATGTCGCGACCACACGTTTAGATACGGTTGGACCATCACATTTGGGCATGCGATGGATATGAGATGATGCATCACAAATATGTAAGTACCATTTGGTTTATTGAATTTTGTTGTGTTAAGCTTGTCATGTATGTTCCTCTAATGTTTTTATATTTGTTGTAGGAGTTGGCAATGGATCGTCTCCAACACGAATGGAGGAGTCTTATGGATATCGTCATGGATTGACTACACTATTGGAGGACTTGGAGGGAAGCAATGTAGTCATTTCATGGGAGCATTTGCGATGAGATGGTGAATCAATAAACCTGGTTTTTACTTTTTTTTTGTAAATCCCATGTGAATTTATCTCATTTCATGGATGTTCTTTGTTGGAGGACTTCTGATATGGATGTTTCAATCATTTTGTGCATGTGTATGACAGTGATGTGCCACAATTTTGTATTTGGCTCGTATATGGAAGTGGTACACTAGAATTTTGTTTTTGATTCATATATGGGAGTGCTTTGCCACATTTTTTATTTCGCCCATATATGATAGTGGTTTGCCACACTCTTGTACATGCTTCATTTATGAAATATAACTTATTTTGTACATGGTTCATGGTTCATTCTGATTATCTCTTTTGTGTATGATACTATTTTGTTTTATGAAATCATATTTTGGTTGCCATTAGAGTACACATCACATATACTCAGTTTTTTTTTGGTAGAGTGTATTGTCTTTTTCAAAACAAGACCATGGTAATGTTGTGTAGCAAAAGACATCACACTCTACCCAAAAACAAATTTTGTAGATATGGTCATCGTATAAGTGACGATACTCTCAGCAGTTTTGTCGGTATAAGTGACGGTACACCCAGGGGGTGCCGATATGCATGACGGTACACACAGCGGGAGCTGGTATAGGCACCAGTATGCCACAGGTATGAGTGCCAGAAATATCGATGCTTATATCGACGCTTATATGGATGCTCATACCGATGCTTATAGCGACGCTCATA